>PVKB01005544.1:0-93220 GCA_004027205.1 Ctenodactylus gundi | reverse complement strand
GGGGGGGGGGGGATGAGAGGGGTACTGAGGATTGAACCCAGGGCCTTCAAACTGAGCTACACCCCCAGCCCAGGTTTTATTTTGAAATAGGGTTTCACTAAATTGTTAAGTCTCCCAACAAGCTGAGTGATCTTCCTGCCTCAGCCTCCCAAAATGCTGTGCTTCCAGACCTGCGCTGTCAGACCTAGCTGGGATAGTTTCATCTGAGGCGAAAAGAGAAGAAGATGAGGTACTTGTTCCCCCAGCTCCCACTCCCCCGACATGGCAAGCCAAAGAGTCTCTCTTTTGGTCACAGCTCCTACCTACCCCACAGCCTCCTCCATACCAGTCACCCTCCACAGCATTACCTCCCCGCCACCACCCTACCCTTGGGCCTGTGGGTTTCAGAAAAGAATTAAGTAGGCTGCTTCCCCTAGGAACCTTGACACAAAGTCCAATTCAATGTGATTTTTTTTTTTTTTTTTGAGACAGGGTCTCACTCTAGTCCAAGCTGGTCCTCAACTCACGATGGAGCTCAGGCTGACTTCTAACTAACGCCAGAATTCCTGCCTCAGCCTCCCAAGTGCTGGCATTATAAGGGGCTGTAGAATCGAACCCATGGTCTTGAGCCTGCTAGGTAAGGGCTTTAAATGCTGAGCTATTCCTCTAGCCTCCAATTCAGCATATATCCAATGAATTTCCCCTGGCTTAAGAATGCAAAATAAAATTTTATAGACACACATGATATAAACATATATGGATTCGTGCACACATACCAGGCACGTTTGTATATACACATGTATCCAGAGACATACATGCCATATTACATACACATATATCTTTGTGTGCTTTTGTGTGTCTGTGTGTGTGTGTGTGTGAGTGTGTGTGTACACGCGTGCACGCACGCACTGCTGGGATTAGGAAAATAACCTTGACACTGAACTACATCGTCAGTCTGTTTTTGGGTTTTGATTTCGAGGCAGGATCTTGACAAATTATTAAATTGCCCAGGCTGGGCTCATCCTGCCTCTGCCTCCCTGAGTGCTGGATTACAGGCCTGTGACTCACATATACCTATCTACCTTTACAGGTTTATGGGGGGGTTTTGTTTGTTTTGTTTTGTTTTTTAACTACAGCCATATCACTATGGAAGCCGTCATGGAAAGCCACAGACTTTCCTCCAGGTTCCCCAGGCCCGGGGCAGAGCAGGCCTACACTGCCTGATCCGTTACACAACCCGGGAAGCAAGAGCCGGTAAGCCAGAGCCTCCCCTGTCTCCCATTCGCTTAGTTTCCTTTGTTGCGAGTGGCACCAAAATAGACAGGGAACAGAGGTGGGCGGATCCAGCTCCGTCGCCCACCCCAGGAATGACTTTCTGACAATGCTGAACCCAGTTCAGACAGTACCTGGGCTGCAAAAAGGAAAAAGAAAAAAAAAAAAGGATGTGTTGTCAGCTCACAAATAAAATGCCTGCCTGCCTTGATTCATAAGGCTTAGGAGAGAAGGACCGGTGGTACCACTTGGGGCCAGTAGTAACAGTAACTCCGAAAGCTAGCGCACAGCTCAGTGGTCACAGGACCTTCCTAGTCTGGGCAAGGCCCTGGGTCCGACTCCCCAGAGCCACACAAACATTAGCTAGGTGTGGGGGTAGACACCTGCAATCCCAGCACAGAAGCGACTAAGGCGGGACTGCTGTGAGGTGGAGGCCAGCCGGGGCTACACAGTGAGTTTAGGACCAGCCTGGACCACAGAGCCAGACACTGTTCAAGAACAAAACAACAACAACAAAACCCCCAAACAATCCTAATTCCCATGTGCCCTGAATAAGCACATCTCAAAGGCCTAAGCACACGTCTCCAGGGCCTAGTCCTGCAGGCCTAAAAAAAAAAAAACAATCAGCCAGATGGCAAGCTGCACTAGTCAGAGGCATTGGACTCAACTACCCTAGAAGCAGCCACCACTACTTCTGTTTCCCTGGGAAGATTCCTTTCCACTCACCAGAGGACTTACTAACTTGTGTGCTCCAAGCCAAGTTTCTGTTTTGTTTTCTGGTACAGTACTGGGTTTTCTGGTTCAGTACTAGGGACTGAAATTCACACTGAACTAAAACCCTCATCTTTTTCTGGCTCTTTTTATTTTCAAGACAGGGTCTCCCTAGGTGGAGCTTGAACTTGTGATCCTCTTGATTCAGCCTCCTAGAATGCTGGGATCACAGGCACATGCCACCATGCACAGCAACCAAAAACAAGTTTTTAAGTAAACCCACTAGATTAATTAGAACACGTGAGGGCTACAGCTCCTAGGTAAATACTTTTCTACTTCACTGAGTCTTGACCAGAAATCTTTTGGGTTTGGTTTGTGAGTTACGCTTTTTCAGAACTGAAAATGTTTAGAACCTTCCCTTAGCACCTCCAAGGCTGCCGGGCTCTTCCTGTGCCAGCCCCATGTGCCCCATCTGCTCCTTAAACCTACTGTACCTGAATGCAAGAGCCACCCTTGGTGCCTGCTGCCCCTTCTCCTAGGGTGGATGGGAACCACCACCCGCCCACATCCCAGGCTCCTTTCCTGAGTGGAGGCCACCCCACTCTTCCTTCCTGAGTCCTTGACATCCATCACCTCTGCACCCTTCATGGCTAACACCAGTGACTCTGCCTTCTTCATCCACGCATCCCTCCCCTTTTTTTCAGGTACCATTTGCTCCACACACGTTGACTCCAGGCAAATACAGAAGAAAGAAGCTGGACCTGGTGGCACAGGCCTGTGATGACAGTGAGATCCTGTCTCAAAAACACAATAAAACAGGAGGGGCTGGGGATATAGCTGAGAGCAGAGGCTCTGTATTTGATCCCCATCACCAGGGAGGAAGGAAAGAAGGCAGAGGGACAGGGAAGGAGGAGTAATGGGGAGGGGCGGGAAGAGTGTGCGGGTTTCTTCACTTCCTCTGTAGAATCAAATTACCAGGCCAGCTGTGCCTGTCACCTCCCCCCACAGACACACCACAGCCCACCACCACCATCAACCTAGAGCCCCTGAAATGCTCACTTCTATGCCCACATGGAAGTGATCAAGGTGTGATTTCTAATTTCCAAGGTCACTCCACAACACTGCTCACTCAGTCACTCAGTTTAGAGCACTTGCAGATCCCACCAGGGCCTTCACACTTAGCAGTACGTCAAGCCAATTTTTTAGTTTTGATTTTTGAGGCAGGGTTTCACTGTATCATTAAGTTTGCTGGGATGACAGGCCTGTGTCACAGCCCCAGCTCTCGGGCATCTCAGGAGCTATCCAAAATCTCTTCCATGAGCCACTTCTGTGAGCTCCGAAGCCAGTGCTTCCAGCAGATGCACCAAGGATTAGTCAGGCCTGAAGACCAAGGCACTCAAATAGGTAATTTCTCAAACAAGCAAACATAGGCCTCCTTCCCTACCTTCCTTCCCTCGGCAGCACCACGTGGTGCTGTCACTCAGGGCACAGGCTGCACGGCAGCCTGCCTGGGTTTGCCCCCACTCTGCCACTTTTTGGCTACAGCTGAAACAGAAGACCTCTGTACTTCGAGACTGAGTAGTGTTTTGCCTGTACACAGTAAGGGTACACTTACTGCACAGCTCTGCACACCTCCACAGCAGAGGTCATGGTCAACTCGTGGGTATGACACCGAAAGATGTCACTTGACACCAGGAACTCTGAGACCCTCCCCTGACCACGTATCCCACCGAGCCCTTGCTGCTGGCCTCTTCTCCCACATTTGCTCCAGAACTACACCAACACATGCTACAACCACCTGCAGTGACTACATCTGAGACTCCCCCTGTGGCACTCAACTCTCTGAAAACCCCCCATCTCTCTTAAGCTGTCTTTGTCCTTTTTAGGAGCTTCCTGTCAACGCCATCTGGGTTCTCCATGAGGTGGGGGCTGGGCAGGGCTCATGTTCTATATCCTAGACCCCGACACTGCAATGCAGAGGCACCCAAGGTCATGGTGTGTGACTTGACTCTGGGACTCCTTAGTGAACCAGGGGGCCTACTAGTTGCCTAATCTGTGACAAGCTGCTCATTCACCATCCCAGGAAGTCAGGTTCACGTTCGTAAGACCCTTCCACTCAAGCTTGCATATGGTGGCACAAGACACAGACCTCCCACCACACGAGTGACTGGATGCAGCTGAGCAAGCAGGGCACGTGCCAGGCCATCCATCTGCTGACAGGGAAGGGGGTGCCCCTGTCCCTGAGGCCCAGGGGAGCCCCAGAAGCTCCCTTGAAGGAAAGAAAAGCAAGCCAGAGAGCTGGCTACCATCTGGCCTCTTTATACGGCTTTTGTGGTAAACATGTTGACTTTCTCATGACTGGCCAGGCTTACCAGGATCAGGTATTTTGTTTTGAGTCTGCTCCATAAACATATTTACTTGCGGAAAGAACTTCTTTGATGGGGCACACACTTGTTTGTCACACTCTTAAATCCAAAACATATTTTCCACAGCCTGTGGTAAACAACTCAAGGCCGTAAACAACTCAAGGCTGTAAACAAATTATACTCTTTCCTGTTCACTGGAGAGGGAGAGGGAAGTGATCAGGTGGATTAACTCAAAGGCCCACCCGCCCTGGACTGGGGCAGGTGGCGGCATCAAGGCTCTCCCTAGGGGACAGAATCAGAAATCACCTTCAGTATGATTATGCCATTAGAAAAGTAAAAATGACCACTCTCCACATGGATCCAGTATCAAATCTAAGCCTCAGTGTCTCCAAAAGGAGCATTCTGTAAGTCGGCTGCCATGACATTATAAGTACTCAGTGCCATGCCTGGTGCTGCAGGTCTGTAATTCCAGCACTCTAAGAGGCTAAGGCAGGAGGATTGCAAGGTTGAGGCCAACCTGGGCAACTTAGCACAAACTTGTCTTAAAAGCAAAACTGAAAAATGAGCTGGTATATATGTAGCTTAGTGTGAAGGCCCTAGGCTCCATCCTCATCACCACAAAAAAGGGCCTATTAATTTGTTGAGATCCATATTTGCTGGGAAAACGTAAGGTTACATAACTAGATATATACTGGCCAACGGGGTGGGAAAACAAAATCCATTAAAGAGCAAAAACGCCAGCCACACCCAGCGTTTACTACAATTCTTTGAGACCGGCTTTGCGCGATAGTTTTCTCCCATTTTACATTAGGAGCAAGGCAATAGCTTTGATGCAAAGATGACACCATGGGGAAAGGAGGAAAAGAAGTACAGTTAAGAAAAGGAAGCATAAAGGAAGTATTATAGAAACGCCAAGAGCTGCTGAGGGCGCCATTCACTCTGAAGGTGAGCATGAACGCCCTTGCAACTGGCCACTCCGCTTCTCCAGAAAGTTCTGTGCCACAATAGTCCAACTAGAAACAAGCAAACAAAAACAATCTTACATCTTACACATCTTTGAGATTGATTATAAATTTCTTGAGGAAAAATAGAGGCCAAATTAATTTGTTAGAACTAGTAACATCCAGGATTTCCCAGAGGTCATTGTTAAACTCAGGGTCCAAGTTCAGATAAAAACAAACTAACAAGCAAATTAACAAGATGGGGCAGTACCAGTACATGATACTCAGTAACTAAGCACTAGTATTTCACCCCAAAGAGTCCTGAAGGGAGCAGATGATGTGGGAAGCCACAGTAACCAGTCCAGAGGTATGTGGCAGAGGTCATCAGATGGTACAGGGCAAACCGACCACATGGGTTTGCTTTCCAAAGGATTAACACAATACGATCTGGGACATGCTGTGGGGTGGGCAACAGTACTTATAGGCACCATTATTTCTAACATTTGGGTGATCTCTCCTCTCAAAGAAAGAGAAACAGACTGAGTAGTTTCCCAGTAGCTTTCGCACAAGAGCAACAGGGCCCAAGGGGCACACAGATAAATTAGCAGGAAGAGACTCCATGCCTAGCTTTGCCAAGAGCAGCTCTGAGATATTTCTGCAAGTCAGTGAGCTGCCAGGGCTTGGTTTTCCCTTGTGTTATGGTCTGAAACTGGAATGTCTCCACAAAAAGCCTCAGAGGGATCCAATCATGAGGCTTTAATGCACTGATTTCCAGTGCCTTTAAGAGGTGAGGCCTAGTGAGAAGGGGCAGACTGCTGGGTGATGGACGAAGTGGAAGGGAAGGGTGGACAGGCATGACCTGGAGGAGTGCACACTAGCTCCACCCTTTCTCTCTCCTCTTCCTACCTCACCATGCCGTGAAAAGCTTCTCTCCCACTAGCACTCTGACAAGCCCTCTCACCCAAGCCAAGTGCCCGTGAAACCATGAGCTACAATAAACCTTTCCTCACCTTAAGGTGTCAGGTATTGTATCCCAGCAGTGAAAAAGTAACAAGGACACCTTCCTATAAATTATTCCTAAAACCCACCCTTCTAAACAACAGCATGCGATAATTCTACACTCCAAATGGAAAACATACCATTTCAGGGTGAACCAGAATTCTAGGTGATATGCCCCTGTCAACATCCACCCAGAGTGGTGGCAAATGGCCCCCACGGAACCCAGATTCCCACAACTTCAAAGAAGTGGTAACAAAGTTTAAAGTCTGTGTGACACTGGCCAGTGGCGAGTCAGCGAGCATGCTTCAGCATTTACATGCCTGAGCAGACAGGTGACTCAACAGGGAGAAGGGTCACCCCGCCGGCCACACTCATCTGGCCCACTGTCCCACGGGAACCCTTCTGCAGACTCTACAACTGAGAAACTACATGACTAATGGAACGGCGTGAGGACTTCTAGACAGTTCTCACAAACCTGAAGGAGGGGAGAAGAAAAGAACCACAAGAGCAAGTAAAAAAGTAAAAAATGACAATGCCAGAGTTGTCTGAAGTCTCAGGGCCACGTGTCCTTCTGAGAAGGGAAGCGTATACACCCAGGGTGGGGAATGGTGTGGTTGGGAGATGTGTCAGGAGGACAGTAGACCCGATGAGTGTGACCGTGTCGTCAAGGAAAGTGGCCAAGGCTCGCAGGGGTAAAATGCCTGTTGTCAATTTAAGGAAAAGGGACACAACAGTCTTTCACTGGATAATCAACTAAGCAGGAAGAACATGGAAATTCTCTCCTCAGATCAAGTTATTTTGGGGGGTGGGTGTTATTTTATTTTTTTGTTTCGCTTCTGTGGTACTAAGGGTTGAAACCAGGACCTCTGCACTGAGCCACATCTCCAGATTTTTTTTTTAACACAGGTCTGCTAAGCTGCTAAGCTGCACTAAGCCTGTTGACCTTTGTCCCAGCTGCACAAGTAAACTGAGGCAGGAGAAGTGAGCGTGGCAGAGCCAGGCTTACCTGAACTCTACGTCTCCACCCTCAACTACTGCTGAGTCCTGTGAACACCATCCTGCCACAGCTCAGTGGGAAACGCCAGGCCCCTGAAGAGATCCCAACACAGAGTGGATGGGGAGACCATCCAAGGCCATGGGTCTCCTCAGCCTGGCAAACCTCAGGAAGCTGCGAAGCGAGGAACCAAATCCATCCTGGCAGTGCTGTCCCAGGATGCCATGAGACACCCCACCCCACCAAAGACAGGCACAGGGAGGGTATGTACACCCTCACTGAGTCCCACGGCCTTCCTTCAGGTACAGAGGGGACGCCGCTCTTCCTCGTGGACTCCATCAAGTTCTCCATTTCCTCCTGACTCTCCAGTGTGAGTCCTGTCCCCTCTTCTGACCTTCCCTCCTCCGCCAAGTCACCTGGCTAAGGTCTGAGGGGTGGGACAGGCTTCTGCCGGAAGCCTCTCTCGGGACATCTAGTCAAACCTTTATAGAGACCCACTGCAATGCCCTGGGGTACATGCTTGGGGATGGGGCACAAAACTCCTGGGCACAGTCTACTTCTCAGTGTGAGAAATGAAAGTACAATGGCCAGGCTGGGAAGTGCAGTCCTGTAATCCCAGCACTCTGGGAGGCTGAGGCAGGATGATCACAAGTTCCAAGCCACCCTCGGTAATCTAACAACTCAATGAGACCCCCATCTCAGAAACAAAATTAAAAACTGGGCTAAGGACATATCTCAGCATGAAGGCCCTGCGCTTAATCTCCAGTACAAAAAAAAAAAAAAAGTACACCATGGGATGGAAGTAACTGTTCAAGACCACAGTGACAGCCACATCACAGGAGTACAGGACAAATGCCTATAGGATCAAAGGAGGGAAAGACCAACTTCAGCCTCCCCACCAAGCTCTCAAGGTTCCCAGGGGTCCCGTCCATGTCTGCTCTGCACACACAGGGTCCCAGCCTAGCTGGGCCACTCAGTTACCATGACCTTGAAGCTCTGAGCCTCAAGTTCTCCCACTGTAAAATACAGTCAGGACACTTCCTACATGTTCATCGGTCTGAGATGGAAGAAGCCGTGGCACCCCAATACCAGCTCTAATCCTCACCGTCCCCTGCAGATTGAAGCCCTGAGACTCTCTGCCAACAAGCTGGCCCTCCTGCCAGGGGCATCCACTGTGCCCTGCCTGACACTAGCCTGCTTCATGCTGTCTGATGACTTAGTTCCTGCACTGGTCCCTGCACCCAGGTGCCCACCTCCTCACCCAACCACCAGCCAAGGGCAGACACCTGAGTCAGACCTGTCTGTGGGTTCAGCACCTGACACACACGGCCTTCTCATTCTGCACACACTACAGGACCTTCAGCCATCTGCTGTACGATGTCTGCGAGCAGCTCTCCCCTCTGCTGGGCCTACACGACTCGCCCACCACCAGCAGCCCTAACCCTCCCTCCCTTTCCATGTCTGAGAGTTGCCATACTTCTTCTTCACGAGGCCCTATGTCAGGCAGCAACCCAGAGAGCAAAACGACACCCCAGCTTTCCTTCACACCCAGTTTTCCTTTGGGCCCATCAATGTTGGAGTACAGCAAAGTCTCACACTCAGAAATGGGCATTTCTCCCAGGCGTGACCCAGCCCCCTTCAGCAGACAGGAAAGCCTCATTCCTAGGCACCCCTTAGGAATGTATCCTGATGAAACAGCGTCAGCAGGGGAAAACTCAGCTACAAGGTTCCAAAGAAACACATCACAGCATTCTACGTATGGAAAGGCAGAGCAAAACAAACGTCTGCCGGGAAACAAAAAAAAAGCACATTAAGATTCATATCAGTAATGAAATATTACACAGCCATTAAAAATGCTGTCAAAATAAACATGGACAGAGGACACGTGACCTCCAGATCATACTTGCTTATTACCAGGGTATTTGCTGACCAAGTTACTTGTGAACGATATGTTTCAGGTAACAAAAATGTATTACAAAAATGCTTTTTAAAGTTACAGTGTATTTAAAGTGTATCAGCTGCTACAAATGAGCACATTGCACACGCTGGACTATTATAAAACGCCATAAAGGAAGTTTTATTAGTCCCCCTTAAAGACAAAAAAAATGGTAACAAAGAAACGAAGTAAGTCTTAACTAGTAAGAGGAAATGGGGATTTAAATCTAACTCCTATTCCGAAGCAGATCCTCTCTTCTAACTAACCCCGTTCCTCATAAAGCTATTAGTACGTTTACAGCCACATTAATTCTGTTTTACTAGGGGAAAAAAAGAGTCAAAAAGTAGAAAAAACACTAGCAGTGGTTCTCACTAGTGGGTTCTGACAACAGACCGTTTTTACTTACTTTTGCTTTGGGTTTTAAACTTTGCACATGTATGATAAATCACCTCCTATAAAAAGGGAAAAAAGAAAACTGTCCCCTACCAGTCACAGATGCAAATTAGGGTGGGATCCCTGGGAAAGCAGGGCTGCCCCATGGTGAGAGGCCGTGCCCCTAAGAGTCAGGTGACCTGGACAGCCACCAGGCTCCCATGAGGGTGAGAGACAAGGCTTAGGTGAGGGCTCACGCATGCTGAGCACCACGCAGTGCCACTGATCCCTACTGGGTATCGACAGTGCAATCCAACATCAGGTGTGTGATTTTAAAACAATGTGGTAGTTTGAAAGGCCACACATGGCCACGCTCACCCCCACTGCAAGCACATTCGACCGGCCTCCTCACCACATGCCGAGCAGTTCCAGCAGCCCTCTTCCCTGAGTGACTTCGTGCAAGTTTCTTCACAGAGTGTCTTCATGGCTGCCTCATGTCCTGAATCCACTGAAACAATCCCCCGTCACAGTCACTTAGATGGGAGGGAAGCGGCTGTGGTGCCACAAAGCCAGATCCACCGAGGAAAGAAAGCAGGGCCACACCATCATGTCTCCATAAGCGTGCCTGGCTGTTCGCTGGCACACGGCAGCATGTGCCATATCGTGAGCATGATTTGTAAAGAGGACTCACAAAAGAGGACTTCCAGAATTGCTTCAGAAAGTGGGCTCAGGGCTCTCAGACGAAGGGTCAGGAGTTGCATGGTCAGGTGTCATCTACTGGCCTAAAATCTTAAATACACACATTCATTGCATTTTTGATCATGCCATATACATCACAGCCTCTCTTTGGAGGTGGGACCAAAACGTGGTCACAACACCCACTCACTACTACACACAGAAGGTCCTGCAACCCAGCCCCGCATTGTCCCCCATCTCTCGGGACTACTAAACCAACATCTAGAGCCAAGACCCAGAGGCTGATGCATGGCTGGCCCCCAACTCCTACTCTGGGCTGGCTCCTTGACTCAGTTTCCCTCACTCACATGACAGAGGTGACAGGGGCACCCACCACACAGGATTGTGTCAAGGACTGGAAGAAACAATAAATACAGGTCCTTAGATCCCACCTAGCCCAAGGAGAACCCCCAGCCAATGGCACCTTTGGAAACTATTTTGGTATTTGCTGCTACAGCTCTTCATTCCAAGGAGATTTTACTGATTTTGTTTCTTTTTGTGTGTGTGGCGGTAGGGACCACCTACTACACCTCCACACTGTGCTATACCCCAGCTCATTTTTTAAATTTCTGATTTTGAGACAGAGTCTTGTTAAGTCACTACATTGCTCGGGCTGGGCTTGAACTTGGGATCCTCCAGCCTGAGCCTAATAGGGGCTCCTATGTGATTCTGACAGGGAGGGGACCCACATTCAACCCATAAAGATCCCTCAGTGCGGGGAAGGACAGGAACAAACTCCAAATAAAATCTCGGTGGGTCCAGGACTCTGGCCCCCTGAGCCAGCACGGCCCCTCCAGATGATGAAGGTGCACAGGAGTGACGGGGCAGAGCTTCCTCCTCACCCTCCACATGCGACCCCTCCCCCAGGAAGGTGGCCATCCCCCGTTTTTGGCCCACCTGCAGAATGGACCAAAGTGACACAGTCAATGATGTCATGGGTGATCAGAGTAGCGTAGCTAGCTGTGGCAGATCCTTCTGTTCTCAAGAAGCCCCACGGAAAGAGTTCATTCCTGGCACGCCCTCCCCCTAAAAAAATCCGGGATCACCAAATAAGCATAAATCAAAGTTGAAGGTCATTTTGTTTTAAAAAAAATCAGTACATACTTCATTAAAACAAATTTCTAAAAAATGGAGTTTCTTGAACCACAGCCTATAATTTACAAAGTGTAAATGTCTGAGATGCGTGTGCTAAATTTAAAGAAACAACTATTATTAAACACCCCATTATGGAAGGCAGCGAAATATATTTGCACTCTGAACATCCGCTGTAATTTTTCAGCTGAGCCTCGGAATGTTTGGCAGCTCTTTCCTTCGGTGATAATAAAAGCCTTCTCTTTCCATTAAGTATCTAAATTAAGTCAGAATGCACGTTAACTAAGCTCCTAAGTCCTTTCATAGGATGTGATGAAGTCCTGTGATGGTTATCTACTTAGTGCCTTGAGTCAAAGGCAGGAGGTTTCTGTCCCCTGCAGGGGCCTGGGACCCCGCTGGCCCAGCCAGACTGTGAAAATAAGCTTCAAATGACCAAATGCAACTGCAACTTTCAAAGTAGGAACCAGACCAGACACAACAAACCACAGTGTAGGCAGCCCCACTTGTCATAACTCATGTGCGTGTGGGATCCAACTGTGAAAACGTTCAGAGAGCTCTAGGGTCCCTCTACGGGGCCACCCCTGGCGCAGCAGGAAGGTTTAGCGGTGGCTGATAAGCCCCTCCTCCTGACATGTCTACATGCTGTTGCATTATTAAAAAGACAAAAAAAAAAATTCCAACCTCCAAACACTTGGTATGTGCCTCCTAGCCGTACACGATGCCAGTAAATGTCAATTTTTTAAAATACCAGGTTATAAAGTGATGTGTACTTTAGCCTGTGCTCCCGCTGGCTGTGTGTCTGTGTGTGTGTGTGTGTGTGTGTGTGTGTGTGTGTGTGTGTGTGCATGTGCACGTGCGCATGCCCACGCTTATGGTACTTCGGACTGAGCCCAGGGCCTTCACACCTCTCCAACTCACTTTTTCTATTTCTGATCTTGGGATAGAGACTCACTACATTGACCAGGCTGGACTAGAACAGGCGATCCTCCTGCCTCAGCCTCACATGGGGCTACAATTACAGGCCTGTGCCACCAGGCCAACTCCTGTTCTCTATGTTGGCAGCCCACATCAAAAGACTGTAATAATCTCTGAAAAACGGTTTCATCATGGTTTGATGACTCAAAAATGCATGCACACATGCAATTTTCTAACCCACACATGTGTGTAGATGGAAACACACTTAAAACTGTCGTTACTGAATCAGCACGTCCTTTTGAAGGACTTAAACTCGCCTTAACCAGGCTGGCCTGAGCCTTGGGTAGGAGGGGAGGGAAGGCTAGCAACAATCACGATAATCACAGCTGCCTTTTCTTTAATATTTACATCATGTCGAATGTGGCAGCCAGGCGTTGACATCTACTGGTAATTTCTCTCTGGCTCCTCGCAACAATGTCCTGGTAGAGATATGAATCTTCTACAAATGAGCACCATGTGGCTCAGAGACATTAGGTCACCAGCACAAAGACACACAGCCATGAAGTCGAACTGAGCTCACATTGGGCTCTATTGCCTCCCAGTGGCACCTGGAGGAAAAATGCAGGACTTGGCTGAGGTCCTATCTACGCTGGGCCCACACACCTGGCTCTTAAAATGACCTCTTCTCTCAGCTACAGACGGGGGCAGCCCAGCCTCAGCCTTTTCCCAGGTGAAGGCTCCTGAGCAGACATGCTCTGCAGGGAAGTAGGAAGCCAGAGATGTTCCACATGCCCCTTCCCAGGGGCACAGGAGAGGTACCAACCTAAAAGTGCATGTTGGACCTTCCCCAGCTACAAGGTATGGAAGTGTCAACCAAAAGCATCAAAGTCTCTGAAGACTCAGCTTCACCCCAAGAGACACAGTCAAGGAGTGCACGTGCACACAGTTCAGAAAAGGGCTTTTCTAGAAGGTTCTTCCCCTTTCCCTGTGTGTTCGAAGATGGACAGAGAGATGAAGGCAGTGAAGGCATTAGATTATCCAGCTCCAAATACTTCACGAATGTCTGGCCAGTCCCTCGGGTCCAACAGCTGGCCATTGTCCAATGGAACACAAAGAAAGGAGACAAGGAGTACGCCGCCCCGGGGCCCAGCACCCACTCCAGCCTCCATCCAGCCCCCAGGCCCTCCTGCCCAGCAAGACATGAGGAAGGCCATGTCCTCATCGCTTTGGTTCCCGGGTTTCCAGGTCTCCTCATAGCTCCCCGTGCCACAGAGATAGCACCCCAATCCTGCAAGCTGGGAGCTCGGGCCCGGTGCCAAGGAACAAGCACCTCACTGCCTGCAGTGAGCACAGCCACCACAGCTGGGGTCCGGAGACACATGGGGGCCCGAGTCACCCGGAGATGAGTTTCAGGCACCCATTAACCAGGGAGGCCCCTGGCCCTTGGGCTCTCACCCACCACAACCCCTCCCGCAACCCCGACCCCGGTACGCACCTGTCTCCCCCAGGCCCTGGGATACCCACACTTCTCAGATTCACCTCACCCTGAACTTCACCTTCCCTCCAAAGATGCTCCACCCACCTACTTCTCAACTGTGGTGATGGTGCCTACGTCCTTTCAGCCACACTGAGACCGTCAGCCTGTGGGTTGGCCTGACTTAGCTGTCTCTCAAGCCTCACATCATGTCAGTGAGAAGGCCCACAGACTACCAAGCAGACAGGTCTAAGACGTCTCCACTCCATACCCAGTCGTGACCCAACTCCTGGGGGCACCTGCCACTTGCCCCAGAGGACAGTGCAAGCTTCCTGACAAGCCACCAGCTTCTTCCCTCATATAACCATGGCCTGTTCCCCCAGCAGCAACATTATGACCATCTAAGTCAGCTCACTGCGTCCTGCTGTACCGAGACACTCGCATGCAATAGCAGGTCCTAGGACAGCACAGCCCGTCAGCCCCAAGGTCCCACTCCCCCTATCCCATGCTCCCTTGCTTCACTTCTTGACAGTAGCTGCACCATGCAGCACCTGTCTCCTGCCACAGGGCCTTTGCATGACTGCTCACACACCTCCTTCCAGTCTTCACAATAACAGCACAGGGCCTTATTATTCAGAGACCACAATGCTTTAAGCGAAGCCCTTCTGCTCCCCAGCACCGCCAGCCCATTTCTCAGTGTCCTCTTCTCCCACGCTCACCATGTAACAACACTCTAGACACACTTTTATTATGCCTGTGTGTCATTCCTTCTCTACTCCCCACAGCTGAGCATCCACAAGGCCAGGACTCCGATTTATTCCTTGGTTTTTCCACCATGTACACAATGGCACCAGGCACTAAACAGGCATTGGGCAGGCACCAGCTGCATGAATGTCTAGCCACTCCCTCAGGCCCAGAACACTCTAAAAGGCCCTGTCCTTCCTGGGGAGCAAGGCGAGGATTAAGAGCAGGTGTGGCCATGCCCGGGAGAAGTCCAGCACAAGCACCACAGCTCCAAGACCCGCACAGAGAGAAGACCCCTGCAGAGCCACTCTTGGCCCGTGGGGCCCAACCCTGGTCCGACTGGACCTCACTTCTACTGCTCCAGTAAGGGACAGTTCCTGTGTGTGCCCTCCAAAACTCAGATACCACCCATGGTACTGCAGGAAGCCACAGGTCTTCTAAGCCCACTTCCCTCCTGAGTAGCCTCAAGCCCTCAAAAATGACTTCAAGGCAGAGAGCCCATGCCGACTTCCGCCATGTGAGCTAAGCAGGAGGATCACAAGGTGGAGACCAGCCTGGGCAACTTAGCAACCTAGCAAGACACTGCATACATACATGCATACATACATGCATACACACACAAATGAGGGAATGAACAAATGAAGAGTGAGATGGGGTGCAGTTCAGGGAGAAAGCCCTGGGCTTGACCCCCAGGACACAAACAGAAAAACAAACACACTCTCCCAATGCAGCCTGCTCTCTGGCACCTTGACTTTGAACTGGCGGCCTCCGTAACCCTGAGAAACACATGTCCAGTGTTTTACTCCCATAGCCCAGGTTATCTTATTATGGAAGGACCAACAGACCAGCTCCCCGGATTCCGAAGTCTCCGCCAGCCCCCTAAGGTGGTACTCAGTCCTAAGAGGACAACCTGTTACTGAATTACGGCCAATTAGACTCAGAGCAGGCAACTTTAACAGAAAATAAATGTTGAAATTACTGTATTTTTCTTCCTAGCAGTTAAACTCTTTATTCAACTGCATAATGATAGTCATGCTATGGCCTTACACGTTTTATTTCAACTCCTAAAGTTGGGGTGAAACATTTCAGCATGAAGCACCCCTCTGTGCAAGCCAGCACCTCTAGCGTCTCTCACGAGCACACAGGTCTGTAACCTGCCTTCTGGTCATCGACCATGTCACCTGTCCCGTATCATCCACACCCAACCAAAGTGCCCACAGGACGTGCAACAGAAGATGTCTACAGAAGTGGCAACTCAGGCAGCCTCAGTAGCGCAGCCTGTAATCCCAGTACTCTGGTAGGCTGAGGCAGGAGAATCCCAAGTTCGAGCCCAGCCTGGACAACTTAGTGTTAAACTAATATATATTAGAAAAGTAAAAAGAACCAACATCTCTACTCTTTCTCAATCATAAGCCCCCATTTCCGACACTGGGTTTCATTTCTGCTAATGTTTCCACATTCAAATGTTAAAGAAATGTTCCACTAAATGGTACACTCACTCCCCTTTGATAAAAATTTACACACACACAAACACAAACCCGCCTATTTATACAGCTGAGCTCACCATGCATCACTGGAATCACGCTAGCAGGGGAACGGGTCATTTTCAAGCTTTTATTAGTTACTCTAATGATCGAGACAAGGGTCATCAGAATGCCTAGCTGGAGCCAAGCTCACAGTCCTGTGAAGTCCCGGGGTGCATTAGCGAGGTCTAGGGAGAGGCAGGAAGAGGACAAAGGGAGGTGGCTTGGCCTGGGCTACTTACAGAAATAAAGGCACCCGCGTAGACCGCAGACCGTGGGCAGGGAAGGGCCCAGCGCCGACCACACGGTCCTCGGAGTGCACCGAGCACACCTTCCCTGGCTCGGCACAGGGAAAAATCTTTCCTGCTAGAGAAGAGAGTTCCTGGGAGAGATTACTAAGGAGAGCTGCAAAAACAAAACACAACCGTCCTTCTAAGCAAGACAGGCAGGGCCAGGAGACCCTCTAGCTCTCAAGTTCAAAATTTATTTGGCCTGCATCTAAGGGAGTGGACTGACACCGTGGCCCCCAGCCTTTCTGATACCAGAGACAGGATTAGGTGAAGAGCATTCTCCCAAGGACTACGGAAAGGGGTGGGTGTACTCCTCAGTAGTAGGTTGTTGGAGGCTGGCTTTGAAATGACAGGAGCAGCAGGAAGGGGGCGGGAGGTGAAGCTCCGCCTCCTGTCAATCAGCAGCTGCTTTGGAACCTGATAAGAGCGCACTGGCAGGAGGCAGGGCTTCACCCCTCCTCACCTGCGCTGAGCTGCTCAGACCTGGAAAGGTCTTCTATTTAGGGGCTGGGGATACCTGGACTAGAAGGGAAATCAAGGTAGTCCACTTGGTATTCTTTAATGGATTCTATTTAAGGAAATGTTCACTAAATACAAACCTGTAAAGGAGATAGACAACTAAAGGTGTGCATGAATCTGGGCTAGATTCTAGACTGGACAAAATAATCGCTCTAAATGACTGCACTGGGTCACTGAGAAAATCAGACAACAGTCTTGCATCACTGTTAAACCTCCTGAGTTGATCATGGCATGGCAGTTACACACAGAAAGCCCCTGTATGCAGCAGTACGTCACAGTAAAGGCCTTTGAGGTTTCAAACTCACGAATGATTTAAGAGCCGGGCATGCTAGTTCACAACTACAATCCCAGGATGGCAGAAGGATTCAAGCCCAGTCTCGGCAATGTTGAGAGACCTTGCTACAATTTAAAAAGAGACAGAGAAGGGGAGAAAGGGAGTGGGGTTGGGATATAGCTTATGGTAAAGACCCTGGGTTATATTCCTAGTACCAAAAATATTCAGGAAAATGATATGCAGATGAGGACATTTGTATCTAGGAATATGAAAGAAAAAAAGACAAGAGAAAGAGACACATGAAGCCAAATGTAAGCAACTAGCGAGTCGAGCTGAGGGGTACAGGGATTGATACTTCATATTGCTCTTGAAACATCTGTGCACACCTGACATTGTACACAAAAAGGAGCTCATACTTCCGTCTCCCCATCTCTCTCCTAAAATGTATCTTAATTACTTCGTAGAAAATGAAGTTAGCAAGAATAAAACATATTCTTCTGTTCCTCTAGCCAGTGGACGAACAGGTGTGAAGCGCCCTCTACAAAGCAGTCTGTGTTCCCTGTTTCACCCCGTGAGTTTCAAAGTTACATCCTTAGACTGAACAGAACATGGCTTCCCAACTCAGAAAAGCAACCAGCATCTCGCTCATGCTGAGCCTTCAACTCACACCAGAGAATCACAACAGTAGTTCTTACTTTTGCCCCACATCCCAAGCTACCCTGGAGGTGATCTACTGAAAAAGAAACACGGATGGGGTGTGCAAAACAGACAATTTCAACACATCCGCGTGTCTGCATCCACACAGATGCACAGAGGCCAGGAGAAGCCAGCCACTGAGCACTTCAACGGATGGAAACGCCATCTCGTCATGGGTGACGCAGGTTAAGTGAGTGGCAATGTGGGAACGTATCTGTCTACCATTGCCCAGGGGGCTCTAGGCTTAGCCGCCGAACTGGCAACAGGGATTATGTTATCAAGGAGTATTCTATACACTTTATTAACTGTCAGGGAAATGTCGATTAGAATAATTGTCAACTGAACAGTGTTTACTTTACTGCTATCACAGCACCTGACCAATCAGATGGAGACCTCCATCCAGGGAAGGGCGGCATTTGGGGGCAAGGAGCTATAATGCCCCTTCTCTTCCACCTCGTGTCCCATGCTCCTGTCAAACAGAGGAGGAACGGCTGGCTCAGCAGGCTGCCTGGTGTAGACTCCCCCGGTCCCATTCCACTCCACTGTCTCAGTCACACTGCTGACCTCCGAGGCCTCAACTGACTCGACTGCAAGATGAGAAAATAAGTACATTGTGTTATGGTAAAGATAAAAATAATTTGGTGCAGCACTATTGCCACCTGCCCCCAGGACTGTTTTGTCTTACCTAAACCACACTTCTAGGGTGCAGAAGTATTTGTCCTTCCTTCCCAAACGGCTCTGAGGTGGATGGAATCTTCACATGTGCGTGTGGCCCTGAAGGATGAGGCCAAGGTTTTCCCACCAAGCTATATTCCCCAGCCCATTTAAGTTCCAACTTGGACAGAGAGTCTTGCTACGCTAATTCGCCCGGGCTGGCCTTGCACTTGCAGTCCCCCTGCCTCAGTCTCCTGGAATGTGGGGATGACAAGCCTGCACCACCAGGCCAAGCCAATTTTTAAGTCTATTTAGTAACTGGCCATTTGCAAAAGGGCACACTGGTTTCCCAGTACAATAATCTTGCTGGACATTTTATAGTGGTTTTTTTTTTTTTAATCTCAACACATGCATGTCTTGTGGAACTCTAAGAAACTTCATTAATTAACAGAAACAGCCAGCTGGCCAAGATGATCTCATCGGATCACCGGCAGCAATCAGATTTCCCGGCTCCACACTTCTACCCTTGTTAGGCAAATAGTATTCTTCTGCAGATGGGGAAACTCAAGCTCAAGGTCAGGTTCTCCAAAACTTTCCCACTCTTCAATTTGACTAAAAACATGATAAATGTCCCAGAAGGTATGAGCACATAGCAAACACCACCCCTTACCCTCCACACAACAATAACCTAGTCCTAAAAGAGAAGATAAGGTTTTTTTTTTTATTTTATTTTTTGGTTCTAAGGACTGCACTCACAGCCTTCACAGTGAGATCCACCCCAGCTCGTCATTTCTTTCAATTTTGAGAGAGGATTTACCAAGTTGCCTACCCTGGGCTCTAACTTGCAATTCTTCCACCTCAGCCTCCTAAAGTGCAAGGTGCGATTACAGGCATACACCATGACACCCAACCGAGAACCTAAGATTTACACATGCTTTCCGGACCCAGTACTCCCCTTGTATGAGTATCTTTCACTTGTTTAAAGGGAGTATCTGGGGAAACTATCTACATAAACTCCAAAGCTGGCCAGGAATTGTCACTCTCTCGTGACTGCCACCGGTACCTGTCCTTTCCCAAGATGGGAGCCACCTGGAAGAATTGCAGAGCCACACAGCAGAAGGTACAGAGTCTTGATCCAGTCAGTGGAGTGCAAGGCAGTGCTGCAATTAGGAGCAGGACACATGTCGGCTCTGAGCCAGTTAATATTGGTGGGTTTATTGTTAAAGCGGCTAACAAAACCTTAAGTGATTCACCCAGAACTGCTCTGTGGCCCCGTCCACAATTCTACAGACACCCAAGTGCTGGCTTAGACTCAAAGTGACAGGGTGAATGGTGAGGGAAACAAAGGGTGGTGATTCTACATGCATGAAGGTGGTCGTGAAATATGGGATTAAAAACCTGGATGCCAGGTGCACGAAGGGCCTACAGGACTGTGGGCACCACGAGAGACTGTCAGAGCCCAGCATCCCAGGACAGACACATCACTTACAGGTCACATGTCACCTGCCTCCACGCGGGCAGAGCCACTACTCCTAACTTCTTTATATCTCTTCCTACCTCCAACACCAAAGCACAGAGGCTCCTTCCTACTTCCGAAAATTCCATTCCAAGTGCCTGGGGTGCTCCAAGCCTTTTCATCAGCACCCACTGCTGCTTGCTCATCCATCCTTCCCAACTTGACCACCACTTCCTCCCCACAGCTCCACTGACCCTATAAAACACAGCTTTATGTCAGACATATTAAGCTGGAGTGATCTTCATTCTGTTCCCTGCCTTAAAAAAATAGAATCAGGCCAAGGGATCCTATGACTCTGGGATGCTGAGGCAGGAGGATCATATGTTTGAGACCAGTTTAATCAGCAATTCAGAGAGATCCTGCCTCAAAAATATGAAGCTCACACCTACAATCCCAGAACTCTGGAAGGCAGAGACAGGAAGATTCCAAGGTTGAGCCAGTCTGGACAACACAGGGACTAGTGAGACTGCTCTGAAGCAATCAACACTAAAATTGGGCAGGGGTATTGCTCTGGGTGAGGCCCTGGGCTTAGTCCTCAGTACCAATAAATAAATAAGAAATAAATATAAAAGTAAATAAAATTTTAAAAATAAAATTAAATTAAAAGTGAGCTGGTAATACAGTTAAGTGAAAAGGCTGTGAGTTCAAACCACAGCACTAAACACATCTATTAATGTACGAGATGTCTATCTGTACCTACCTATCCCAACGACTCAGTCAGTCTTTGGGATGCGTCAAACATTCAGAACAGTGATGTCCACGTGAAGCAACACGGTGCTAGGGAACACGTGCTTTACACCACCAGGCACACCCTTGCTGGCACACCTCTGCAAGCACTGGCCCCATGAGGATGCAGGCAAACGAGGCCTTCCCTCCAGAGTCTCAAAAAAGGTGGGCCCATCATCTCGGCTCTCAGGGAGTCTGAGGCAGGAAACCTGGAAGTTTGAGTCCAGCCTGGGCAATTCAGTGCCTTAGTAAGAACCTCTCTTGAAACAAATCTAAAAAATGGGCTAGAGATGTAGCTCAGTGTTTAGGCATTGGGCTCAATCCCCAAAACCACAAAAACGGATGGATAAATGAGTGAATGCACAGCCCAGCCCTGCTGAATGACGTCCCACCCAGAAAGGAGCCATGTGCACCCCGATTGACACGGTCAAAAACATCCTCCAGCCAGAGCTCCCCAACTAAGAGCCAAGTAGGTGACAATCTTGTGATGTAGCAGCACACTTCTGAGAAACTTCTACAGAGAGAAAGAGAGCAGAGCAAAGAAAAGAAGTAGACGGAAAGACACACGTACAAACACATCAAGGCTGACTACTCCTGTACAAGTTCCCAACGACACTGGGACATTTGTTTCATTGTAAGGAGCATCTGGAACACAGACGGGTCCCCTTCGACCCTGCGAGTGACCCCCTCACACAGTCCTGTTCGTGTCATCAGTTTCTACACCTTTGTGAACAAGAGATCGTCTTGCATTCCTTTCTGCTGATGGAAGAGAATGCACAGTTTTTAAAAACATGTCCATTTCTGAACACATGGGCCCAGGGACTTCCCAGCGTGAGGCTGGCAGACCCATCAAAGGTCTCATTCCAAGGAGGAGGCAGGCACAGCTCACCTTGGGTAAACGCACACGAATCCCTGCCAAATTCTACCTGATGAGAACCACTCGGTGGCTCTGCACAAACCATCCCCATGCCTTGTCACTTAAGTAAGATTGGGGGACTTCGTTAAAAAGGCAGAAGGGAGCCTTCCCCTCCATGTCCCAGAACAGCAACAAAACGCTGTTCCCATAGCCCTAAAAAATGTTACCACGTCCCTTCCCTGGAGAAACCGCCATGATCTGAACTGCTGCAGCCCAGGGATGAGGGAGGCAGGCGGGGAACGGGGCACATCAGAAACCTGCCGGTCTCCTGTCTCCGCTCAGACTGCAGGAGCCAAAACAGGATGACGATGACAAGTCAATTGAAAATTCTATGACATTTATTATTTTATTTCTGCAAAGCGACTCAGGCGAAGTCACAAGGCGTAATCAACAATGACAGTTGCCATCTGAGAACAAAAGGATGCCCTGACTTCTGCCACCCACACGAGCAGCACCTATGCAAATGAGACCCGGAAGAGATGACGCTGGGGCGCACCCACGACCATGGCTCCCCGACTTCCCCTCTGTCATTGGCCGCGCTCACAGGGCAGGCACTTGGGGTTTGTCACCGGTGGCCAAGGCCATGGGAGCGGGGAGGAAGGAGCTACTGTGTAGGGGTGCAGAAGTACAAAGATGGCAGAAAGGTGGGCGATGAGTAGGCTTGGTGGGACAGCACGCTAGGGCTCCTGAGGGCACGAGAGAGTGCGAAGGAGACTACTTAGTATGTGACACTTTAACTGTAATCCAGAATGACAACAGCAAAGGTGACAAACAGGGCCAAGTGGCTTGTAAGGCCAGCACCACTCTGGATGGCAGAGGCAGAGGCTGCAAGTTCAAGCCCAACTGGGCCAACTGAGCGAGAGCCTATCTCAAAATTAAAAAGGTAATAATAATAAAAATAAAGGGATGGGGACTGAGCTCAATGTAAAGGCTCATGGTTCCATCCCAATACCAAGACAGGAGTCCTGATCTAGGCTTAAAACTCTATAGCCTTGAGAGAGAAAAGTAATTAGCTGAAGAGCTAAACACCCAAAGATGTGTTTTCCTTGGGCCAGACTACATAGGCTTCATTTTTATTCAATTTCCAATGTGGAATGATCAAGATCAAATATTTTTTAATCTTAGTTTTCTGATGTCTTTGGAAGGCATAAGAGAGAAGATACAGAGGCTAAGATTTCTCCTAGAACAACAGAGTGAGGTTGTCCACTTCCCCCTGCAGACCTCATATTTCATATTCTCCTTTTTAGGCAGAGGGTACGAAGGAATTGCATGTGCAAAGGTCCTAAAGATAGTTCATCACATCACCAAGGGCCCCAAAAAGCTTAGCCTTGACTCCCAGGCACCATCCTATCTCTAAGGCCTTCTGACTTGGTACATTTTCAAATCTCTTTTCTTGAAAGCCACAGAACATCTGAGCAGTAAAAAATGATGCCAACGTGACTACTACAAAGGGCAGATAACAACGCCAAAATAAAAACAATGATAAAACAAAAAAGACAAAGCCAAAATAAAAATCTGTCCCAAGCACCACCCAACAGCAAATGCCAGCAAGCCCCTCACCTTCAGGAGAGCTGCTGGAGAGACAGAAGCAACAGGCGCTGAGCGCCATGAGTGTGGCTGGGTGGGGCTGGGTAGAGCATGGAGCCATGTTGTCACATCCAGTCTACTGAAACTTTTTTCTTTTAGTAATATTTCTAGTTCTCAGGGTAAACATCATTCTCCCTTCAAAAAGAAACAGACTCAAAGACAGGAAATACCACCGGACTCCTTCTCCTGTGACGGTAGTTTCTATGAGAAGCCAGGAGATCAGGGCACTTAATAAGTTAGAGAAAGAAAGAAAACAGAGTCTAGATTCAGAAAGGCCGCAGTTTCCATCCTGAAAGAGCTATATGACCTTCAGCCAGGGAATTAACCCCCCTGATCCTCAGCATCCTCCTCTTCTGAAACAGAAAAGGCACAGGCCATTCCCCCAGCGGGCGGGCTGGGAAGGTTCCATCCAAGTAATACAAAGTGACCCCAAGCTAGTAGGTGGCACTAGGGAGCTTCTTAAGTGCAACTATACCCAAAATCTGTCTGGACCAATGCCAAACCCTGTCTATCACAGACCGACATCACATGAGAAGGAGAAACATAATCCAGGACTTGGGTCTACCTACTGAACATCCACGTCCAGTGCCTGCATGAAGGCAGGCAGGGGTGGGCTCAAGCCAGGAGGGGACCACTCAAGACAGGAGACAATGGCAAGTCACTTCCCCACAACCTTCCTTGTATATTCCTACACATGTTGCATGCTGCTCTATGATATTCTGAGGACATGAAGTGTTCACACACTTAATTCTCCTGAGTTCAACTGCACAAACAGAGCAAGAAGAGACAGTCAGTAAGAACGTGACCTTGCGTTGATATGATTGCTGTAGACATAATTAGCCAAGATCAGGTCATAACAAAGTAGAGTGGGCCCCTTGTCCAATGCAACTGGTGTCCTTATTTTAAAAAGGAGGAAGAGGAGGAGGAAGGAAGGAAGGAGAGGGGAGGGAAGGAAAACAGACATGGCAGGGACACAGACACACACAGGAAAATCACTCCATGATGATGAAGGTGGAGGCAAGAACGATGCCCCTGTAAGCCAAGGACAGCAGGGCCAGCAACACCACGGAAGCTCAAGAGAAGCAGGGAGCCTCAGAAGGAACCCACTCTAACCTAACCCTGGATTCCAGAAAGACAACACAAGAAAGGAATTTCTACTGCTTCAGCCAGAGGCAGGTACACAGCAGTTGGTCTGCTGTTATTCTACAAGATTACAAGATTGGCTCAGGGCCGGCTACAACCTTGCTTCTCCCTGCTGCTGCCAGGGGGCCCAGAGGTGTGGCAAGGAAGAAAGAAAGACAGCTTTCATCCTGCACCTTCCCTCCAGAGGACAAGGGCACAGCGGGAGCCAGTGAGGTGGGCAGAGGAGTTTCTGCTGAGGCCACCCGCAGTATGCACAGGCTGGGGCCAGGGAAGAGAAGCTGGAGGTGCAAGAACACAACAGGGAAGACAGAGAGGGGTCTTGGCACAGGATTTCCAAGTGGGTTTCATTTTTGGGCAAACCAAGTGTGTAAGTCACTTCCCCATTGCTGGGACAAAAATGCCTGGTATCTGTAACTTAAGAGGAGTTTATTTTGGCTCACAGATTAAGCAGGTTCAGTTCATGGTCACTGGCTCCGAGGCAGAAGCAGTACAGGAGAAGGACGTTGAGGACGACAGCTGCTCACCCCACAGCAGCCCAGAAGCAGAGGCAAGGAAGGGATAAAAGACAAGCACGCTCTCGTGAGTCATGTCCCCAGACACCCACTCCAACCAGACCCTGCCTCCCATCAGCACACTCAGCCACAAAGCCATCAAGGGATAAAGCCACCGACAGGTCGATGCTGTAATCACGCTCCCATGAGATTACAGGGGCCTTTCAGAGCTAAACCATAATGCCACGTTATGTTCAAAACTATGAAAGAAGTAATTTCTACAGGAATAAGAAAACAAGACTAAAGGGAGTACAGTGGACAAAGTGTTCTAGACCGTGGCTCTTCTCCTGTGCGGAATCTATGTAACTCCCTTTTTTTCTAAAATAAATACTCCCCTCTTTTTTCCTTAAATTAATTGGGTTTGTTGCTACTTGCAAGTGAATATATTTAACACACAGACACAGACACAACACACACAGATGCTTCTGAACTTACAATTTCATCTCAGTAAATTCAATGTAAACTGATTTCTTTTTCAGTTCTGGGGATGAACCCAGGGCCTCTGCAATGAGCAACATCCCCAGTCCTTTTCTGTATTTTATTCTCAGAAAGGTTCCCACTTGAAGTTGCCCAAGCTAAATCCAACTTGGAACCATCCCGCCTCTGGCTCCCAGAGTAGTGGGGTTATGGCTATGTACCACCATGCACACCTGGCTTATAAGCTGCAAATATTCTAACTGGGAAATGCACTTAATACACATAACCACAGCCTCATCACTCGGCAGCACGGCACAAAGAATTAAGCCTCACAGAGTACTCGAGGCCACTGTTCCACATGAAGGGAAAGGCCCTACCTGCCTCAAGTCTCCAGCCTGGGAAAAGATCACATATCAATATTCCAAGTACAGCACTTCACTTCTGGTAACATCACCAAGTCAAAAACAGCGCTGAGTCAAAATATCACAAGTCAGGGACGATCTGTATCTATGTTTTCCACACTCTACCTGTATTTGCATATGCACATGAACAAACAAAGAGGACACCATCTTTCAGTGATAGCAGCAAGGACACTTTTTATTTTCTCCACTTAGTTTATTTACATTTTCTACACTGACTACCTACATTTTTTTAAAGAAATTACTTCTGTAGTCTGTGACAGAGGTCTGGGGACATTAATGATACAGTAGTGGGCATTTTAGCGGTTGTTTTTCCCCTGGTATTTTCCCACTGCAATCCCAGCAAAAGAAATTCTACCTATGAATTGATTAGGTCTAAGCAAATTAATAAGTACTGAGTCCTAATAACTCAGTATTTGGAGAAAAAAAGTACTTCCTTCCTTAACAGTAATAGTCCTCACTCATGGGAAACTTGGTTGCTGCACCCAGCACAAGCTCTCAGATCAATCATCAGTCTGGACACCACGTCCTGCCTGACTTGTTTTCTGTTACATGTTGATTTTTTCAAACATTTTCGTTGCTTTATGGCAAGCAATTAACAAAAACCCAGCTTTGCACCAAAAAAAAAGCACTGTCAGTAGGAATATGACACAATCTAACTATATAGGTCAAAAATAACAAAGTTCACACACCTCCCATCATCTGATACTACCATGGGTCACAATGTTTGCTCCAACAGACGTGTGAGAACACAGCCCAGAGGCACTGAACCCTGCAGCTTGGCAACAGTCTCTGTGACCGTTCACAGTGGTGCAGCCATGTACACGTATCTCCGGGATTGCCGTACCCTTCCCTCTCTAGCACAAGGTGAATGATTTGCATACAAGGGGCGAGGATACATGATTTTTGACATATCATCTGCCCTATCTTGTTTGGTGTTTGAAGTTACTCAACTTAACTCAGAAATCAACTGGCCCAGTACAAGACAACACCAACAAAATTGTTTTATTTCGCTTCGTTTTAGAGACAAGGTCTCCCTCTGTACGTAGTCCAAGCTGGTTCTGAACTCACTATGCAGCTCAGGCTGGCCTTAGGATCACAGCAATTCTCCTGCCTCAGCCTCACATGTGCTGACATTATAGGTTTGCCCTACCATGCCCGGCTTTATGTGGTGTCAGGGAATTGAATTCACGGCCTCACATAAGCTGGGCAAGCTCCTTACCCTCCGTGCTATCCCTCCAGCTCCAACAAAGTTTTAAACACAACAGCACCGATAAGTGTAAATCAGGACAAGCAGCTTACCCACCTTTAGGACCAACAATAATCCTTCATTTTTTAATGATTCAGACTTTCTCTTAAGATAAATTATACATAACTAATTTAATCTTAGAGCAACAAGCAGCAACAGGAGGCCAAAACACTATTTGGAGTCACATATAAACAAAGAGTCACTTCTTCTTTCTCCTCATAAAATGAGTATAATGCCACAGGCCTGTCATCCCAGCATTTTGGGAGGCTGAGGCAGGAGAAACACAAATTGAAGTCCAGCCTGGGTAACTCGGCAGGTCACCTTGACTCCATCTCAAATAACCAACAACAACAAAAAAAAAGGACCGGGGGTATAACTTAGAGAGAAGGCCCTTGTTCAGTCCTCAGTACCAGAGGGGGAACAAGATCGGTATTTTATTCTGGGGTGACATTCCAAGCCACCTTAGGTAACACTCTAAATTCACTATTTACCAACTTTCCTATTTTTCCCTGTTGTCAGTGTTGGTTTTTTCTAGCTGTACCTTTTCCACATGAGCCTTCGTAGAAAACCCACTGGGTAAACAGATACAGGGGAGAGGCACAGCCACAGAGACAGACAGCCCTAAAACGCCTCTGATGTGATAGAACTGTGAGCTCAAGCCGGGCCTGATAACCTTCCAAGTTGGCCCCCTAGCAACCCGCCATGTCACGCGTGGGCTGAGCGAGGGGGTAGAGAGACAGGGCAGCAAAAATAACTCAAGAAGCTGAGCGACAAACATGAGGAAAGGTGGCCATGTTACTTCTCGGGGGGAAATAAATGCATTTACATCACGATCAACAGACAGTAACATGAAACAACACAGCGACAGGAAAGAACCAAGGGTAAAGGCCAAGAGACAGGAAACACTACCAAGGTGCAGGGAATGAGGCGGCGGAAACTTTCCCTGGAGGGTGTAGAGAACGCGTGCCCCGTGGTCCTCACAGGACCACACACTAGAAAGAAAGAATAAAGCCACCTTCCAACACCTTAGCCAAGGCGGAAGTCTTGGCAGGATCCAGAGGCCTGTGGACAACACTCCATCCTAACTTTGCCAGGCTGCTCCCAAAGTTAATTTTAACTTGCTTATTAGCAAATGCAAATACATCTGAAAAAATTGTAAAAAAAATAAAAAGCAAGCCAATTAAGATACAAGTGTTTAAAGACACAAAGAGTAATTACAAATGTATTATTCATACCTAATTTACAAGATGAATTCCTTTCCGTAAAATATTAAACTGTTTATATGCAGGCAAAGAAGACCGTCTTTCAAGCCACCCGAGCTCCCCGTGCAAAGCCATGACTATTCAGGACGCGACAGTGGCTGGTGGACTTACCCTGCAGACTCGGCAGTCATCAGAAAATGTTTGACCTCAAGATATCTACTTGACCCCACAGAAATGCAGACTCGCCTGCCATAAAATCCTAAACAATGGGGCAGACAAGGTCACGGGGTCACAGCAAGTATTAACAGGTCACCATGCGGCCCACTTGGGAGCAATTACTTCCAGTCATGGCTTAAGTGGACACTTGATTGAATACCAGTAAGACAGCGCACATCCCATGGATAACAATCCTCGCAGCGATTAAGAATTAAAGCCCCCCATGATCCAGCCTTTATTACTCAAATGAACCTAACTCTTCCATAAAAAACTCTTGGTATATGCCTGATGCAAGGTCTAAATCGAAATGCCACCTCATTAAACAATAATATCTAATTTTATCTAAATGAATTTTCATGAAAGTGCGCCACACAGCTCAGGAATTTTTAAAATGAATTATCACAAGTGATACATAATTTCGCCAAAACTGGGCAGCAAAAAAAAAAAGAAAGAAAAAGAAAAGAAAAAAAAAAGCTTTAGAAATCAAAGGAAACATCAGGGCTGAATGAAACCCGTAGGCCTGCATGGCCAGAGAGAACGGCACAGACCCGTGGCTGCCACACACAGAGCAATACAGTTACTTACTTTGAAGAAAGAAATTCCCTAATTTTTCATTCACATTTGATACAAGAAAATTTAAAATATAAAAATAGAAAGGACACAGTTGGTCCATCAACTGGCCAATTACTCAAAGAACTTGAAATAAAAATACAGATTTCAGGTCCTCCTTGGAAAACACCTGAATTGTGGTTCTAGGTGGGTTTTCTGGTCGAACGCCTGGGCCACAGGCACATGCCACCTCCTCCCGGGGCCTGGGAAGGATTGCACAAGTTAAGAAAAGGCAGGGGGCCAAGGAGGACCCACCACCCTTCCTTCTCTTTCATCCCTCCTCATTTCCCAAGCTTCCCAAGGCCCTCACGCATATTTTCACTGTCACCTGCTTACAGCAAGTGATTCATTTTCTAATTGCAACAATCAATGCAAAGCTTGTTCCTGATATAAACTGATTTACCTTTAAAAAAAACTGATCAAACTATTAATTGTTTTTTTTTTTTTTAAGCACAGCTGGAGGAAGAGCTCAGCAGTTAAAGCACTTTCTCAACAAGCTCAAGGCCTGAGTTCAATTCCTCTCCACCACATAAACTGGGCGTGGTGGTGCATTCCTGTAATCCTAGCACTTGCGATGCTGAAGCAGGAGGATTGCTTTGTGATCGAGGCCAGCCTGAGCTACATAGTGAGCTCAGGACCAGCCTGGACTGCAAAGCAAGACCCTGTCTTAAAAACAAACAAACAAACAAAAAACTAAACAAACAAAAAAACACCACCCAGGAGTATTACTGGTACTTGTCACTGGCCAACACAATGCACTACGACCAAAATGACAGCGACACCAATACATACTGGTCCAAGAACTGCAGAGCCAGCTCATTCCTCTGGGTCACTAAGAGATCCCTCCAACACTCAGAGCAAGGGAGAATCCAGAGTTCAGGACCAAGTCCATCCCTCAGCTGACACAGGGCCATCCTTCTGGAGAGAAATTCTGAAAACCACACTAACAGGTACAAACAACCCCTGCAGTTAGTAACAGTCTAACTATATACTGTTTATCTTAGGGAAAACGGAAAGAAATAAAAACTGGTGCGTGTGTGTGTGTGTGTGTGTGTGTGTGTGTACGTGGGGGGACAGGGAGAGGTCAACACAGTAAGGGAATCTACCCAAAGTCGAAATAGGTCTCAAAGACACAAAGAAAGCTGGCTAAAATGACACGCCTGTAATCCCAGCATGGGAAAGCTGAGACAGGAAGACGGCAAGTTGAAGCCACTCTAGGCTACATAGTTAAGGACGAACCTGAACTACAAAGCGATCCTATTTCAAAAAGGCAAAGAAATCATTTTAGGGACTTAAAACCAACACTCATTTTTTAAAAATCGTAGAACATGGCCTTGTGAACTCACACCACATTCCTACCAAGCCAAAGCCATTTCACAGGGCACTCATGAACTAGGAAAAAGGTCTCCGAGGGAAGAGGTGGCCCTACTGGACCGAGAAAGAAACAGCCTGTACCACCTGCATATTCCTTACAGATGGTCTAGAAGATGACCAGGGCAGACTCTGAGCCCACCAAGGAGAACAGGGGGCAGGATTCCCACAGTGCCCACTCAGCCCCATGCCAGGAACACCTGTGCAGAGAATTCTATGCTGAGCAGGTCGCTGAAACAGCACCAGGTATATGAGAGCAGCGGGCCACTCCAGGGCAAGGAACAGCCACAAAGAGGATGACATTTGAGTCAGTTCACGATAGTCTTTTAAGCATTACAAGCAAGACCAATGAGTTGGAAATCAAAGCAGACACAGCCTGCCTTCTAGCGGCTGAGCTCACTCTCAGCTTACCCGAAGGCTGGAAAGAGCCTGGGACCAAGCAGCAGGACCGTGAGCAAGTCCTTAACCAATCAGGACTTAAACGTCCACGTCCTACTTCAGGTCTGGCAAATAATCTCATCCACATAGGACCAGATCACAGTAAAAGGCAACAGCAAAGTGTAAGAAGTAAGAGTTATTGAAGACCTGAGGTCAAGTCCACCTCCCTCAATTTCTTGCCCAGAATAAAGGAAAGTGGTACAGGGTAACAAAATCCAGGTCACTGTGCTCTTCTTATTGAAGGCTTAGGGGAAAAAATAATACCTTACAGTATAATTAAATACAATTTTTCCCCTTGACAATCACCTATGCAACATGGAGGAAAACACACACATACACAACGCCCTGTAACAAATGATCCAAAAAGCGATGCCAAGGGAAAGTCTGTTGTTTAAGACTCAAAAATTACCCTGACTTTTAAACAATTCTTCCTGTACTGCCTACACATTGGCTTCAAGTAAATTAGTTTCCTCCTAAATTATAGCTTTGCCCTCTCTCTGTGCTCACTATCCCATGTAACAGTTGGTAATTTTGCAATAATGATTACAAGCGTTGGGGCACCCAAAGGGGAAGGTGCTGTTCATTTTCAGGACCTGGAAAAGCCAGGAAGAAAAAAAAAAAGGACTTTGACTAGGATAGTTAGCTGTTTTACTGGTTGTAACATATGTGCACCTGAAAACCCAAGTCCCCAGCAACATGGGCACTATTGTGGTTTCTTCCTCTCTCTCTTTCTTCTTCTTCTTCTGTTCTCCTTATGAAAACATGTTTGTGCTTACTTACCTCTCCCAGCTCCCGATTCACATTAAATAAAAACAACTCAGTCAGTTGCTGACAAACAGGTAAGACCAGTAGAAAGAATTCCCTAACTTTCAAAGTCTCATCACAGGAAAAGAAAGAGGGGGAAAAATACATAATAAGAGTTCAAAGATGTCCCCAAAGGCATCTGGTAAACACTCGTTCCCAGAGACAGTGTGAAATGCATAGCAAAACAGACACTTAACTAATTTTAAACGCCTAATTACAAACTGCCTAAACAGAATTACCAAGAGACTTGATTGACTTCTACAGAGCTGTGATTGCCATCAAGCTAACCCTGAGTAATAATAATGTCTGACATTCCAATGTCCTCAAAAAGTATTCATAATACCAAAGTATGTGGGTCGTTGGCATTCCGTTCCCATACCATTAGGGAACACAAACGGATCTGAAGTTGGTGATTCAGATGCACCCTGATTTAGACAAGGGGAGGGACAAGTGGAAAACACAGTTAAGCCAGGCAAACAAAATCAGTCAGAGAGTTGGGCTCCCTGAAAAGGAAAGACAAGAACATGGCTAGAAGGCGCACACACAAAGCGTGTGGAAGTCATACAGCCTGCCCAAAAGAAAGTTGGATACACACCTCTGGAGAGCTTCAAAAGTCAAAACTTTGGCCTGAAGGTGGGAGTCAGGCACAGAGGTAGGAAGTCAAAGGGTGGCGACGGTTGTTTTTCTTGGCTGTTTTCTAAGAAAGTCTTCAAGTCATAAGTATCTTTCAGCAAGTACAGATTGTGAAATGTTTGAGTACCAGTAACATGAAGCGAAGAAGCATTTCTGGTTTGGAAAGAGAACACCATATAAGGCAAGACTCTTCCCTAACTGCCTGGTGCTCACTGCCTATAAGACACAATTTGGAATTTCAATGAGAGAGGCTTAAATGTGATGAAAAAAATAAAATAAACGCCAATCTCTTGGTGTCAGATTCCAAACTCAGCCACGTTGAAGAATCTTAGTCTTCCCCGCCCATCTCCTGGTTTGCAGTATATGCTCCCTGATCTTCATCCTACAGGTTTTTAATTTTAAAATGAGAGGTAGCATTTTATCTTGAATTTACCACAGCCCGGTAAGACATGCCCCTAGGAGATGCACAGTTGAGTGGAAACATCACTTCCTAGCTGAGTATCCCTAACTCAAAAACCTGAAGTCCTAATACTCTTAATATCACTGTAGGCTCTCAAAAAAGTTTCAGATTTTCCGATTAAAAATGCTCAACCAGTAAGGTCTAGGCAAGCAGATGCAAAAATTCCAAAACTTGACTCATTCCTGGGCCCAGGTGTTTCAGGTGATGGACACACAACCTGTACTAAGGTGGGTGCTGTCTCATTCATGCGTCTTTGGACTTCTTGGAAAAAAATCTCATCAAATTCCTTGTGACACAGGAAGAAAAATGTGCTTGGTCTTCGTCCCTGTTTCCTGCCACAGAATGCCTAGAATCCTTGAGGTTTCCTAAAATGCTAGGAAACTGGTGCTGGTGCTCTGAAGAAGAGAGACCCTGCAGAGCCTCAAGGTGGAGAGATGCCTCTGACCCCTAACCTTGGGAGAGGAGCAGAGTTAGAAGGCAAGCTCGTCATCACCAATGGCCAACGACGTAACGAGCCATGCTAACTCAATGAAGCCACCAAAGTACTCAAAAGGACTGTTCAGGGAGCTTGCAGGTTTCAGCACAGTAAGGGGGCTGGGGAGGGAAGCTGTCATGGGTGTGGAAGCTCAGGCACCTCCCACAACAGGCCCTACACCTTAGCCTCTGACTGCTCATCTGGACTTGTCACAGTTTCCTTTACTATAAACAAGTAAACCTGTCAGTGCCTCAAGTCATTCTAGCCGGGGACTGAACCCAAAGAGGAGGCCCTGAGAGCTGCCCAATCAGAAGTATACTTGTCACCAGCTCTGGGGGTGTAGGCCTGTCATCCTAGAACTCTGGGAGGCTGAGCCTAGGGGGAATGCCAAGTTTGAGCCCACCCTGGGCAAAATCAAAAATAAACAAAGGGTGAGGAATGTATCTCAGCTTGAAGGCCCTGAGCTCAACCCAACTACCACCAAAACAAAGAAACCAAAAGCACAGGTCAGCCTGGGGCTTTGCAAAGGGAGTCTGAACTTTAGAGGGACTAAATGGGACTAGCCCTGAATTCCAGGATACTCGGCTGGTGTGTGGGGACTGTGTGGTGTGGGAAAAGGCCCAAGTGCATTCTAATGACCTGAAGCATCACCAAAAAGTAGGAGGAAATAGTTTGTTTTTCCCATTTTACATTTCCTATCCAAAGAAGGGTTTTTACTCCAAAGCATTATGATACTGGAGTTCACATGTACACGCTACATAATAGGCAATGCCTCATTCACTTATTAGGACAACCATGCAAGGCAGGTGGAATTCTCCATATTTTGCAAATGAAAAGCTTCGGTTAAGCAACTGAACAAAGACATCCTGTACACTAAAGGAATGAGGACTTGAACTCAGGGCCCTGCGATCTCCCCGTTGTATATAAGGATGGGACAAATCACCAAGAAAGCCCCCTCCACCCAGAAAAGAGAACCATATACTAATTGTCCCATTCTACTCCCAAACTGACCCCAACACAGAAATGAAAATAAGCCAGGCCCAGTGGCACAGGCCTGCTATCCTAGCACTCTGGGCAGCTGAGGCAGGAAGATCTCAAGTCCAAGCCCAGTGTGGATAATAATTCAGTCACTAAGATTGTGTCTCAAAGTCAAAACTACAGAAAACAAAACAAAACAAAAAAAATCTATTTAGAACACAGGTCAGAGTGAGGGCCCTGGAATTGATCCCCAGTGCCACAAAAGAAAGAGAGAGAGAAAAAATGAAAATCAGCCTGACTTTGTAATCAAGATCCTGCCTGCCTAGGGGACATTTCACCAGCACAACTAGAACTGGCTCCTGATTTCCGTACATTCAGGTCAGAGTTCAAGTGTGAACCAACCTTTTGTTCCTGGCTTCCACTACCAGCCACCCCCCACCACCACCACCACCACCATACACCTACATAAACAGCATTACTTCCAGGCCGGGGTTCAATGCCACACTCACACCAAGGAGGAGGTAGCAGTTCAAACCCACGCTCAGTGTTCCATCCCTGGATCCCCTCCAGACGTCACCTGGGAGGAACCTGCCACTGCCGCTGCAGCAGCTGCTAGCCACAAGCCACCTGGACCGCACAATTAGCCACAAACTCTTCCTAGGACATTGGAACCTGCAACAGCAAACAACCGCTGAGCAATGCCCCTGGTCTACACAGGGAGGTGTGCCTGAAAAAGCAAACTGTGGAACGAAAAGAGAAAAAGGAGTAAAGAAAAAAGAGAATATGGGGGGTGGGGAAGACAAAAGAACTCTGCCCTGTTAGGACAGAGGAGAATAAACAATAGGCAATGTTCCCACGACAATTCGCAGCTTCCTTATCTACATGCAGAGTTATCTCCAGTGCCATCGGGCATGCAGGCTGGGAATGATCACTCCTGACCAGGTACAGGGCGCAAAGCTCCAAGCCAGAAGGAAGGGTCTGGACGCGCCATGAAGAGCCGGACTAGTACTGTGACTTACGCAGGTGAGCAAATCCGTGTTTTTCTACACTCAAGGTTTAACAGGGCTCCCCATGTCATGCAGGTAAATGAAAGACTCATGAAATTTACAGCCCAACTACCGTGTATCCCCGCATCTCAGAGCCCTACAAAAAACGTGACTGTCATTTATGTGACTTTTACCTGCTCAGTACCACCTTCCCTTTTATTGGTTTGCTTACTTTCTATGAAGTTCCAAGTCTTCCAGGACTTCACAGAACTTCCCCCCTGACCACTCCAAGGAAGTTTTGTTACATACATTAATGTACTATGGATTTTACATACAGTTCCAGACAATGCATTTTCACCTACACAAAAACAAAGGCAGAGATCTGCAGGCTGGACACACCTGTTTCAGTAATCTTTTTGAAAAATGAATTCTGTGACAGTCTGGATTTCTTTATGGTAGAAAATTTTAAAAATAACTTGCTTACTAAAATTCCCCGTGTTGCAAGAATCTCCTCCCAACCCATGCCTCACGGTGCAAAGAGGAGAGGAACACAAGGTGGGGCATTTCTTTCTTTCTTTCTTTCTTTTTTTCCTCTGTATTTGGCAGGAAAAGCAAAAATAAGCTGAGGCTCCCAGCACCCCCAGCCCCACCCTCCTCCACCACCCAGAACAGAAAGCGCCTTAAGCAACAGCCAAGTTCACACGGGCCCTGCAACCCCCTGCACCACAACCAGAAAGAACTTTAGGGATCGTCTTTAAACATACATTATAGGGAAGATGGGAGGGCAGGATCTACTGAGGTAGCTACACTTCGTTCTGCAAAGAAACCAAAACGAGTCCAACTGGAACAGTCCAAAGCACAGGACCCAAGTGACACCTCAGATGTCTGCAACCAGAAATCAGGAGCTCAGAATCTACCAGAGGTGGAGGTTCTGCTCTCAGCTATAATAAAGACTTTTGAAGCAGCTCAGGAAGACTCCAGTAGCTACCAAATTACTAACTTTCACAAATGGAAGTAAAAATACAACGTAACTACAATGTTTCACAACTGTTGATGCTGTAAAACATATTGTAAAGCTTTGTAAATCTGTGGGAGATCTCTAAACCCTATATAATTTTGTGGGACAATTTCTGAAGTATTTTTAAAGGGTCAGTCATATCAATTAGGAAGACAGGCAAAGAAGTTTCCAAATTTTAAGTTTCACTTTACCCTCTTTAAATAAATCGCAGAAGTCTCTGGCTACTAGGAAGGGATTCTCCAGGCTCAAAATATAACGATACAGTCACAGCATCTATTATTGAGAACTTAGCTTCCTCAGAACAGACTGAGGGGGATCATAACCCAAAAAAATCACAGAAAAGACCCTCGCCCTGGGGTCATGCCATGGATAACTGCTCCAAGCAGAAAGATGATTATCTTTAAGATGAAAAGCTAACTCCCATAGTTGCTGAAATAGCCCCAAAGTTTTTTCTCAAAAGCAATTATTTTCAAATTTTAGTATAAATTTAGTACAGTGTGATCTAGTTTGCCAAGTCATTATTATTATTTTATTATAAACACTGTCGTTATTATCCACATCAGGGCCTTCACACTGACGTATACATCCCCAGCCCAGTTTTTGGTTTTGATTTTGAGACAGAGTCTCACTAAGTCACTAAATTGCACAGGCTGGGCTCGAACTTACGATCTTCCTGCCCCAGCCTCCCTAAGTGCCCAGATGACAGGCCTGTGCCACCAAGCCCAGCTTCATATGCCAAATGAAAGATGCTAATCCTCAGAATAGGTGAACAAAGAGGGAATGAGCTACAGCTCCACAGGAGCAAGCAGGTCGAGCCCTGCACAGGACAGTGGACACATAGCATAACAGAAAGGGTGTTTGCTTGTTCATCAGTTAGACTTCACGAAGGCAAAAGAAAGGATTTTCGTTGTTGTTGTTAACCGGTTCATTATCATTTCTGTTGCAAATCTAAGTCTTAGGCTCTGCCAGAGAAACACAGACAGACATACACAGGCACAAGCACATGCAAGCACACATGCACACACATAGGTATAAGCACAAGCACACATGTGCACATACACACAGGTATAAGCACAGGCACACATGTGCACGGACACAGCCATAGGCACATGCAGGCACACACATGCACACACACAGCCACCGGGATGGCACATGCAGGCATGCATTGCGCACACACAGGCACACAGAGGCACACATGCAAACACAGGCACATGAAGGCACGCATATGCACAGGCACACACACAGGCATACATGCACACCTGGCACATGCAGGCACACGTGCGTGCACACACAGGCACATATGCACGTGTGTGGGCATATGCAGGCACACATGTGCACACACGGGCACACACATGCACACGTGCACACAGGACTCAGTGCTAAGCTAAAAATGAGACTGTTTCCTGGATGTGGCCACCGAGCCTGAGCCAGAACTGGCTGGACTGATGACACACACACACAGCCCAAGCCAGGCCAAACAGACTCCTCCCAGTGTCCCTCAGCAATCTCGGACACTCCAGCCTAGTGAAATCACTCAAGCATGCCTAACACAAAGGCAGCTACAGTATTTAGAAGAGGAGCTGGGCCGAGTGGCACAGGCCTGTAATCTTAGCTCTTCAGGAGGATGAGGCAGGAGAATCCCAAGTTTGACGCCTGCCTGGGCAACTTAGCTATTTAGCAAGACTGTCTCAAAATAAAAATAAAAATGGACTGGGGATGTAACTCAGTGCAAAGGGCCTGGATTCCATCCTGTACCACAGAAGGGGGAGCAGGGAAAAGGGAAAGTGTTCCTCACTAAACAGTGCCAAATGTGAGCAAGTGCCCCCAAGCCAAAGCAGCTGAGCACACCGCATGGGCTCAGTCCCCACATGCCCCACAGGCTGTGCCATCCACTTCACTGACTGGTGGCTTCCAAGGCTTTCAGGGGAAAATCACACTGTAAGCCATGTGCTCGTGACACACAGGCTTTCCAGCCTAACCTCCAGGTAAGATGCAGTATTCCAGGAGGAGGACACCACAGGCCCACTCCCACTCAGGGACCACAGCCTGGGGCCTAAGAATGTGCAAAGGCACACAATGAGGGCCGGAAGGAGCCACTACCGAGGTCCTGGGAAGTGCGCTCTCTGCCGCAGCTCCCTTCTGAGACCCAGCGGCAGGGCAGGGTTCTGAGAACAAGCAGGCAACCTTCTAACAGCCACCACAGTCCCCACCTTCCCTTCCTAGCTTCTGTCTTTTTCCTCTCTTCTGGGGGGAGGGACGGGGAGGGGCACGGAGGATTGAGTCCTGGGCCTTCACATTCCAGTCCACATTGATACTTGTGACATTCAGACCGGGCCTTGCTAATCGCCAAAGTGGCCAGGCTGGGCTTGGACCTGGATTCCCGCCTCAGCCTCCCAGAGTGCTGGGACTACAGACCTGCGCCACCACACTGGTTCTTAACTATTGTCAGCACCAGACTGCAGGCAAGCGCATGGAGAGAGTCATGTGAGGCAGCATTCCCGTCGTCCAAGCGTGAGAGAGCTAAGGGACCCGTGGGGACAGCCACAAGGGGACTATCTGCAGACTTACCGTCAGGGCAGGCTGCAGGAGAAAGAAACAAAGCACAGCCCAGACACAGCAAGACACCAGACAGCAGTGGGGGGAGACAACGCTGCCTTCTCTGGGGAAGGAGTCCAGTTCCCCATTTCCCAACACATTCCATGACACAAGGCTAATTCATTCCAGCAAATTCCCCTCAGTTCCTCCTAAACAAATAATCACCCTATGTATTACTTTTAAAATATGTAAGGCCCAAGAAGGACATTTTCTGGGCTCCTAATAACTCACTTGTGACCAAGGAACTGGAGAATTCCTCCCCCATCCCACAGTGGATGTGGCCAGTACATTGGACTCCACAAGCAGGAACCCTGGGGCGGCTCCTGGCAGGGTCTTCTCTACACCGACTTCTGAACTCTAGGACTTCACACAGTCCAAACGACTCAGAATGGAAACCAGTGCTAAAACCAGAAGGACACGTCTCAACCGCATTATGAGTCATAAATAAAGAGCTTATATTAATCATATAAGCATGTCTAAATTTTTTCTTTTTCTTTTTCTTTTTTGAGGGGAGAGTGGTATTTGTTGCTCTGTCTTTGAAGAGTGCAGAAGACATTTGGACCAGGTGTGGTGGCACACACGCCTATAGCATCCTAGCATACTGGGAGGCTGATGCAGGAGAACCAGAAGGTCAGGCCCAGCTTGGGCAAGGTAGTTATCTAGCAAGACCCTGTGTTAATGTTTAAAAATAAAAAAGGTCTGGGGCATAGCTCGGAGTGAAGGTCCTGGTTCAATCCCCAGAACACCCTCAACCCTTGCCCCCGATGAAAAATAAAAATAAGTAAATAAAAAGATAGAGAAGTATGAGGCCTCACAAACACACCAAGCCCAAGCAGAGACATTCCGGAGCTGCCTGCCCCTCAGCTGGAAAGGCCCACGACCCATTCGGCAAGCCCCTGATGGGCTGGGGGGTAAACCCTTCATGAGGATGGCCCATCCATCAGACTAAGAAAGGACAGGCCGGGAGGAGACTCCCTCTTTTCTATTTCCGGCTCTCCCCAGGGGCAGCAGCCTGGCTCAGAACAGAAACCACAGGGTTGGTTGCACAGAGATAGGAAAGTGACTTACCTCCCCGGCTGCCTCTGCCTCTCACCCACCTGAGCCATAAAGGGAAGGCCTGGGAGCATCTGAGGATTAGAGAACGCAAGGATGCGAGATGGAGGAGGTCAAAGGCCAGCAGAGCTGAGTCTAAGCTACAAGGGATGTCTTATAAGGAGGCGCCACGGGAGTTTTAACTTCCCCGAAGGTCCTAACCAAGTTCTGGGCACTAAATGAAACAAAGAGGCTCAAAAAAAGAAAAAAAAAAAAATACAGGGTTTAAGTGGTGCACAGTCAAGCAGCCTGCAGGAAGACAGATGATACCAGGCAAGCCCGGCAGCCGGCAAGGCGGCCCAGTTCCAGCGAGATCGGGGGGTCAGGGGGTGGCTGAGGCACTGCCTTCCCAGCAGGAGTGAGTCACAGGACTGCCTGAGACAGAGGCAAGGTGGTGGTGGCTGGGTTTCTCCCTGGGGCACCATGGCTCAGTGGTGGCCACATGGAGGCAGGCTGCCTGCCTGGCCCTGACTGTCAGGAACAGAGTGGTTCACACGTTCAGGTGCTGGGACCAAACAGGGCCGGGTCCTGGCTTTGGCAGCTACAGTGTGGGTGACTTGTTGGCAACTGGGACTTCCAATGCCTCAGCTAAGAGGGGAGCAAGTACCCTCCTCGTGACATCCTTAAGAGGCACTTAGAGCCTTCAGTAGCAGGAGCTCAGAGGAGCAAACGGCTAGTCTACACGCCCATGTGCCTGACCACCTACTTTTCACCTTCTGAGAGCTAACACAGATTTCCACTTTCTTATTCTGATTCTATATAGTGACACATGAAATGTCAAGCTTGGCATGATGGCATTATGACTGTCATCCCAGCACTTTGGGAAGGTTGAGGCAGGAGGCTGGCAAGTTCAAGCCTAGGCTGGGCGACTTAAGCTACGTCTCACAAAAAACAAACAAACAAACAAACAAACAAACAAACAAACAAAAAAAACCTGAGGATGTAGCTTTGTGCAAAGACCCTGGGTTCAAAGCCTAGCACCATCAAAAAAAAAAAAAAAAAAGTTAGTGGACATACAATTTAATGGAAATATAGCCACGCCCACTCTAGAAAAGCCTTTACTTATGGCATGAGCCAGAAAGTTGAGAAATGTACGACCTGAAAAGCCAGTAAGTTTTCCCACAATCAGGCCCAGCATAGACACACACCAGTGTGGGCACAAACAGGCAGAAATATTAGGAGCTTTGCACACTTCGCAAATAAATTCAGAGAGATATTCCGATCTTATGATGAGATACAACTCCCATACCACAAAATTCAACCCTTTAAACTACACAACTGAATGAAATTTAGCACATCCACAAGTTGAGAAACCAACACCACAATTTAAGTATTACTACCCACTAAAGAAACCCGGCTCCTGTGGCCAGTCACTCAACATCCCCTTCATCCTAGCTCCCAGCAACTGTTAATCGTCTTCCTGCCCCAATGAATTCTCCGATTCTGGGCATTTCACATAAACGGAATGATACACTCTGTCGTCCCTCACTGTGCAGCGTCTTCTGGTTACCAAAATATTTACAAGGTTCATTATGACATAGAATTAATCACTGCTTTATTGGTTTTGCTGGCTAAGTAATATTCCACTCTATACACAAATCATATAATATTTATTCACTCTTTCAAAGACATTTGGATTGTTCTGGGGCATTATGAATAATTCTGCTGTGAACATTAACACAGAAGGTTTTAGGTAGCCATGTGATCACATTTCCCCTGGGTATATATCAAGGAACAGAACTTCAAGTAACACAGTATCTTTTTTTAACTTTGTAGTGAAATGCTGACCTACACGCCAAAGCAGCTGGCCCCTCTTCCATACCAGCACGACGATGAGGGCTGTGTTTCAGCCACATGCTCACAAACACATTACTCTTTGTGATGACATATGGTGAGTTTATGCGAACAGGGCCCCGTGAGGAAGGCAAGTTGCATGTGTCCTGTCAGATTAACCATCCCAGAGAAGAGGGAGAACCTCGAAGTGCCCAAAGTACAACCTGCACACAGCCATCTCCACATCGTTCCAGCCCCATCTCCTGACTCCACCCCCTCTGGTGAGATATCAGCACAGAAGAGACAGGCTCGCCTGCAAGTGTAGCAAGTATCTGACACTCTGAGGAAGTCAAGAGTAAGTTAGTTACTAATGTGATTCCAAACACAAGGGAAGTCAACCCTCCAGGCAGCAAGCTGAAGTTCCAGGACATCTGTGACAAATGACAGCTACTATTTTGCCACTTAACTGGTGCAAACAACCAATCCTAAGATTATGTTACCTCCTTCCGTCACTGGGTCAGGGCCGAGTTTGAGACCCTTGTGGCTTCAAGGACAACTTGCACCTGGGGACAAGTCTATTGCCATGGAAAAACCTCAGTGCCCTGACTCACAAGGCTCCTGCCAGCTCTAATTTGCCTGAAATACGCTGTCCTTCTGAGGAAAGCATGACCAAGCCCGTGCACACCCAACCATTTTTACTTTGCCCCTGGTTTTTTACACGAAGACCTATCTTAGCCACATACCAAATGAATTAAAAGACCTTTTGTAAAATTTTATACCATAACATTTTTAAAAATTCAAGGGTTAAAGAAAAGTCCAGCAGGCTGCAGGTTGGACAGGCCTGTTGAGAGCCGTCAATTACTACACAGGCAACTTTCTTTGTACACACCTCTATTCCTTTAGCCAAGCCCAAGTCAAAGACCAACACGTGGCATATTCAGAAGTGCCTTGATCAGAAAAGTACTTCTTCTGAAAAGAATAAAGAAAGGTGTGGGAGTTGGGTGGAGAGATTTGCCTTGATTAAGTACTTCTAGAGCCCTTTCTGCCCAGGCTGTCCATATTCTAAATCATTTCCTGGCTTTCACATAGTAAATTTTCTGCCTGCGTCTAGATAGGCTAGAGATCAGGTTACAGTGTGAAGGACGAAAGATAAAAACAATCCGCATGCCTCCATCTGGCTCCTCAGAGCACTGTCTAGGAGAGGTGAAATGTGAGCAGGGGAGACCGCTCCCCTCCCACCGCGGCAGACATGGCAGAATGTCACAGAAACAAATCTTTCAGGAGAATCTGAGCTGCTGGAATGCGTCATTCACCAAAATCTGCTCTGAGAGCATTTAAAAAAAAAAAAAAAGTTAAGACCAGGACAGTGAATACAATGTATCCCCTATTAGAAGTAGAAGAAAAGTTGAGAACAGACCAATCCATTTAGAGAAGTCATACTAGTGAGATGTTGTTCTTACTGTTGTCAAGTACGTGCGCTTATTTTATTTTATTTTTTAAAGGGAAGCTGGGCCTGGGCCTGGTGGCCACAGGCTTGTACTCCCAGCAGTCAGGGAGGCTGAAACAGGACTGCAGGCTTAAGCCCACAGCCCAGGCAACTTAGGAACTCAAAGAGATTTTGTCTCAGAATCAAAACTAAAAGGCTGGGGATACAGCTCAGGGGAAAGATTCTGGGGTGGATCGCGAGTAACATAAAATAAATTTAACAAATAAATAAGAAAAAAAGCCCCACTGAGTCCTTGATGTTCATTAGCACAGTCTTGCCCAGTTTTTAGAAAGCAAACACCCAAGGTTTAACTATGGCAAAACAGTCCTTTTGTCATGTGGCACCACGCCACATAAGACACATTTTTCAGTATGAAAGAAGCCAGCCGGTCCAATACAAATAGCAGCTCTCCAACATACAGAACGTTAAGAAAAACCGGGGTCTGGGCAGAAATGATTCAACTGGTTTCTGGATCACGATCACGGGAGAAACGCAGCATTAAAATAATTTACAAAACGGCTCCATGATGAACATTTTCCTCCACTGGGAAAATAGGAAAGATACAACACCCTTAATGTTTTTCATATGGCGCATAAATTTCACAGTACCTGCAGGAATATTCTCACTGGCTATGCCAACACCTTGGGTCCTTTTTCACTCATAAGCAGATTACAACTCTTGCCTTTTTATGGCATTTTTGGTTGTTGTTTGCACCTAATGTAATAAGCTCCTGAGCTCAAAAAACAAACCACATTAAAAAAAAAAAAAAAAAAACAGAGAAAGGAGTGCCTGGAGGAACACAACCTTCCCCAGAGGGGCAAAGGGGCAGAGCGATTTGGGATCCCATTTCGACGGCTGCTATCCTGATGCAATTAATGGGAACTAACTGCGCCCCGGCCAAAGTAGAGGCGAAGCTGAGGCGCTTGAACGCAATTCCCGAAAATGATTTCCCAGCCTCTCCCTTCGCTGGCTGAAGCAGATGTTGGCTGCTCAGGCGCGCAGACAACACAGTTCATGACTTCTCGGGGGCGGCTCCGTGCCACATCTGCAGCTGATGAAACGGGGAGCCCAAGTGTGGCGGACACACGGAGGGGTGTGCGCGCGAGGCAGGCCGGCAGGCCGGCGTGCCGGGCCAAAGGGACTGTCTTGAAGGCTGGCCTAAAAATAGACACACGCAAGCACTCCTCCTCCTCCCTCCGCAGCCAGCTCATAAAACCGAGCCTGCCTGTCCCATTACGGAGCCAGCAGCCTATGGCAGACACTTCCTGTGTCCGTCCGGCTGGGCCGGCTGCGGAGGAGGCGGGAGCAAAGCGGCGGCACGCGGGAGGGAGGCGGGCGGCGGCGCATCCTCCACGCGCGACTTGGCGATCCGAGCCTCGGTACAGCTGGGCTGCGGTCCAAGTTCATCTGGGCCCCAGAGAAAGGCAATGCTTGTGTTTAGCCCGCACAATACTGACATAACATTAACAGATTTACATATGCAAAACTGTGAAGCAACAGGCATTCCCCCTCAATTGACCCGCAGCTTGTAGTGTCTGCCGAGTTACTCCCCGCTCCGGCTCTGTAACCAAGTGGGCGGCATGCGAATACCATCTGGGTACCACTTATTGAAAGCTGGCAGTCGCTCCGTAATAGGCAAGCTGGCAATAAGAGGGAAGGGAATAAATTGCATCATTTAGTTAACATCCACTTGCTTTGCGGCTGTTAAAAACCCATGACTGAATAATAATTTGGTTATTTCTTTTGCCAGAAACTGCTGTCAGCCAAATTGTACAGCGCAGGCTGCAGAAGTCGGCTTGCAACATTTCCACTTGCAAAGGGGCTGAGGAGGAGGACTCGAGCAATGTGGGCACCGGGCGGGAAGAGCAGCAGTGGGTCCTGCTGCGTGGGATTCTGTGACCTCCTGGTGTCACCCGAATGTAGTCCCTGCCAAGGCCTGGTGAGCCAAGCAGTCGGGCTGGGCCACAGGGCCACACTGGGATGCACAGCCAAACCCTCCAGGAGCTAGAATCCCAGGGGATGTGACAAGTGACATCACCTACCGGGCTCTCAGCTGGCTGCGGAAGCAGATGAGGCCACACAAGGTCTGTCCCTGAGGTGACATCCCCCAGGGTTTCTGCCTTCAAACAAAGCAGGTGAGCTGGGGGCAGAAAACCAAGGTGTCAGTACCCTGTGTGCCTGATTCTATATTTAAGAGAAGACCCACACCTCTTTCTGATTTACTCACCTGCCTTCAAACACAACTAACAAAGAAAGTGACAGAAACCCGAGACCAGCACATAAAGGTAGGGGCCTCCTTCGGGAAAATCCCGTGTTTAAAGTCATTCTCTTTTGGAAGTATTTGTAAAGATAGGAAATTTTCTTATTTACCACATATTTTTATGTGTGTCCACATAGAAACACACACACATATTTATATATACATATTCGTTATATGCACTGCTTTCCTTTTTCGTATTTTCAGGAAAATCCACACTGTAATATAAAAAAGGGACCAGCATCACAGCAGTAACTGAGTATATATAAATAACTGAATATATAAATCTTTTATAGTTTTTAAAAATATAGCATATAAATCAGTGCATAAGATTTAAAAAGTTAAGATATAAGCCTTTTCATGCAATACAACTGCTACTTATCTCACCTCCTTAAATATTTTGTAACCGCTTTCTTTTTTTGTTGGTGGTGGTGGTACTGGCAATCAAGGCCAACGCCTTCACATTTGGTTGTATCTCAAACCTGTTCTTATGTTCTTATTTCTGATTTTCAGTCAGAGCTTTGTCAAGTTGCGAAAGTGACCATATTGGACTTGAACTTGCAGTCCTCCTACCTCAACCTTACAAAGTGCTGGCCTGTTTACGGCCTGTGGCACCGGGCATGACTAACATTTTATATCTCTTCAAACTATTACCACATTATTCAATTACACACATTTCCACCTTGACTTTCCTAAAAGCCACATAAAAGGGAAAAAAAAAGACATAAAAAACTGAAAAAGAACAAAAACAAGAGAAGGTAGGAAAGAAAAAAAGGTTATCGACTATGGAAGCGCTATAAATGGACAAAGTTTGTCTGGTTAAATCTTTAAAAAGGAAAGATGATAACATCTTTAGTAACGTTAGTGGCCAAAATACACATTTATCAAATCTAAGCTACAGCGCCCACTCCTTCTGTTCAAAGCCCAAAACAGTAAAAATCGTTCCATTTTATAAATAGTATGTTCTTTCTGAAAATAATACAATTGTTCCTAAATTAAAACGGGCAGAATGTGGTCACAAAGAAAAGGGAGAGGTCAAGGACACGGACCAAGCTGTTACCAACCAGCACGCTGCAAGTAGCCGCATGCTCAAGTGAGTTAGACTCCTAGTTACCTTCAAGGGAAAGACAAAAATCAGGCGAGATAACCTGCCTCTCCACTAAGTTTCTGATTGTAATCTTCCCTTGCTCTAAACAGCTTACAAGGCAAAGAGGAGACAAAGTCGATGCTCTATCTAAAGCTATATCACAAGATGGTTAGGGGTTGTAAAGCAATCTGCTGCACCGGCTCCTCAGAAGGACAGGACCGAAAATGTTACTTCCAACTCACTGTGTGTTCCCATCAGTTTCAAAGGAAGTAAAGTAGCAATTTCATGTGCACTCGGGCACGAGTGCGCAAGCACCCGGTCAAATCCACGCCACTTTGGAAACACCAGGTCTAGGGGCAGAAGAACCAGCTTCCACCAGAGTTCGGCCACTGTCCAGCCAAGTGACCCTGAACAAGTCACAACTTCTCTGGGTAGAATTTGCTTTTTTTTTTTTTTTTAAGTACTGAAGATGGAACCCAGGGTCTTCACACTGACCAATATCCCTAGCCCACCACATTTTCTTGCAATCCTCCAGTCTCAGCCTCCAAGAGTCCTGCTATTAAAAGCCCACACAACCAGATCCAGTAAGATTCTCCTTTTCTTTTGGGAAAGAGTGATAAATACCCAAGCAGGATGAGAAGTTCCCCAAATCTAAGCAAAAGGACAGGTTTCCTAACAGCCTTTACTACATTTATCATTGCAAAATATGAACGTATCCTCCAAAAATAAATGCATGAGACTCCAGTTTCAAAATTACTCTCATTGTACTTTGCAAATTACACACAGGATAAATATTGCTGGAGTTTTTTGTTTATTTTTTAAAAATACACATGTTGAAGGACTGAACTCTCTTTTGCAAATATTTACCTTAAGCACTATGTATGTTCCTCTGCGTTTGTTTAAAATCCAAAAAGTATCCAGTCAGTGCAAAATTTCGATTTTATAAACAATTCCTTAAGAAATGATAGAAATGCACTATTAACCTGAACCATCCATTTTGGCATCAGATAGATACAAGAGTTAAAAGGCTAAAAACACCCCAAATGTAATCTGTTCTACCATAAGACTGTGAACAGTCCCGCATTCCTAGAGCACAAGCGCCTAAGCGACCGCCATGTCCCTTGTCTTTGCTAGGTATTTAGTTACAATCTCCTCACTGTCTTCTAGTTTCATTCATCCACAATTCTTCCACCAGTGAACCACAACAAGGGGTTTTCCCTGATCACCTTAAGCACTGCAACCGTCCTGGCAAAAACCCAGCCCTCTAGGCACCACCCGCATTTTCCAGCTAGCATCTATTGTCCTCAGACCTGGAGAGCCTTCATTGGTAAAGCAGAGCGTGAAAGCTTTCCCTAGGAGGGGCCCTGCACCTGGGCTAATCCCCTGGAACCTCGCGCCACACCCTGGCCACTGGACGCACACGTGTCAGCAGGCCAGCCTTAGGTTCAGTGACCAGGAAAAAAGAGCGCAGCCAAGTGGCCCAGGAGAGGCTCGAATTCCCACTTTGGCCTCATTAGCCACACAGCTGAGCAGCCGAGACTGAAGTTACCATTTGCCAAATACAACTGGCAAATCTGGTAAAGTGGAAAGATCTGCCCATTAACTGAGCTGGGAAACAGTGTGACCTACAAACCTGAGGAGCTATTTTCAAAAGATACAAGGGTCTTGATCAAGTTCCATGTGGTTTTTCCTAAAGTTACTTAAAGAAACTTCTGCGCATACAGCTAGGAGCGCCTGAAAAGAATAAGAAAGTATTCCCAAGGGAGCAGGGTGCACTGGGGATTGACCCCACAGCCTTCACACTATGTTACATCGCCAGCCCTTCTTTTGAGATAGGGTCTTGCCAATTCACAAAGTTGCCTGCTATGGGTCTGAACTCAAAAATCTTCCTTTCTCAGCCTCCCAAAGTGCTGGGATTACAGGCCATGCACCATTCCAGTCAGTATGTGTTACTTTTAAGAAACTTTTTGACGTTAGACAGTTGGTCTGCTGCCTGTAGCAGATTGTCCCCCCACCCCCATGAAGTCAAAGAACAGTGTCAACTATTCAGCCCAAGGGTAGGATCTGTGCCCTTCCCCAGACCAGATGGCCCTACGCAGCAAGGCAAGCCTCCCAGGCCTCTCTGAGGAGCACTGACATGCACGTCACACCCTGCCGATGCCTAAGAGGTATCTCAGCCAGGCCAGGGACTTTTGACATTCTGCCAAGGCTCTGAAAGACGCAGGAGTTGGTGACAATCACTCTCCCCACAAGGCCCATCCAGAGTCACATCAGAGTTAGTACTGGATTGGTGCTCTAGCTTTCAACCCAAAATCCAACGAAACGGTCTTTTTTTTCCCCCATTTTGTTTTGATTTTGGTGCCAGAGGTCATGCCCCGGCCTTGACCCGAACTACATCCCTGGCCTTCTCAGTTTCAATCTTAAGACAGGATCTCTGTAAGTTGCCATGTTGTTCAGACAGGGTTTAAGCCTGCAACGCTCCTGCCTCAGCTTCCCAGAGTACTGGGAAGGGTCCGTTTCATCATAAAGGACATGAGAAAGAGAGAGAGGCGAGAAAGGGTAGGGAAGACGGAGAATCGGAGGAAGAAAAGGCTAGAAGGGAAGGGGGGACATGCTCACCATGAAGACAAGACAAAAATTGCGAAACCAGCAAACAAACCCTCCAGGGTTGGATTCCAGCACAACCGTCCTGAGTCTTTTCGGAAATAAACTCTCACTTAGCACAAAAGGCCGCAAAGGGGGGGCTCAACCCAACTTGGCTTTTATATAAATAAAAATGACGATTTCTGGAACAAACAGGATCCAGCCACACTCTTGGTGTCTGCCCCTCTCGTTTGCCTTGACACTACAAGGAAGCTGGCTCCAACTGTTCCCCTACTCCAAATGTGACAAGGGCAGAGCCCCCTACTCCTCCCAAGTCAAAGAACAAGCAACACGGCTAGAGGACAGGTTCCTGGGACCCGTGAGAAGGCGTCGTCTTCCTGAGGACAACAGAGGTGTCCTCCTGGGGTGAGGTAGCAAGGTGGCATGGGGCCTGGGAGGAATCCAGGTCCCCCTGGCCAAGTGATCCCATGGTCCTGGCTTGGTCTTATTTATTTATACATTTGTCTTTTTTGTAGTACTGGGGATCAAACCCAAGGCCTTTACTCTGAGCTACTTCCCCAGCCCATTTTTTTATTTTTATTTTTAGACAGGGTCTCACTAAGTTGCAACCTGCCCGGGGTGGACTTTACTTTGAAACCCTCCTGCCTCAGCCTTCCAGAGTACTGAGATTACAGGTCTAGGCGCTAGTTTAATGTCTTTGTATGTGGCCCCGAGTGCCAATGAGGAACTCAGGTTACCCAGCAAGGGCCAATAAACAGCCACATGGAAGAGCAACATGTGAGTTTCTTCCTCCAGTGCCATCAAAAGGCAAACTGCTATGCCCGGGGCACTAAGAGGAGCAAAAATACACGTGACTGCGTCACACCAGAGAAGCCCAGCTCAGGGGCACAGGCCTAGGGGAACAGATTTTAGTTTTTGGCCCTGGATTCCATTCCTCGTACCACCAAAGAGTTGGAGAGAAATCAAAAGGTCAGTACAGAATCCTTTCTGAGACAGCTCCCCAATACCCCCCCCATACACACACACCCCACGAAATCGCTCCAGCAGCTGCTCCTCAGAAGCCACCATTCTATGCTTTTACAACATTCCAGCAAACTCCAGAAAGGTCCAGCCAGCTGCTGGGCTACTGGATCCTTCGAAAGTCATCATCACCTCCCCCGTGTGAGAGCTCTCGGGGCAACATGGTTAGGAGTGAAAGGAACGATTTAAGGCTTCTTCCTCAAATCAAAAAGCAGGCCCCTAAGCCACAGTGAGCTGCCCGGCCCAGGGAAGGGGTTGGTACACACAGTAATTTCCTCAGAGGCCAAAGGGCAGCAGGGAGGAAGTAGTGGGAACACTGAGGAGACATCGTGCAGTTCCCCTTGCGAGGCATCTGCCTGCCCTCCATCCCGGTGCTAGGACAGCACACACTGCCATGTGGAATGGGGCGTCTATGCTTAAACACACTTTGTTAACTGTACTGGGCTTTGTACCCAGGGCCTCTGCACTGAAATCCATACCCAGCCCCTTTTCACTGACAAGGTCTCACTAAATTGCTAAATCGCCTGGGCTCAACTCGAACTTGTGATCTGCCTGTCTCAGCTTCCCAAAGTGCTGGGATTACAGGCCTGTGCCACCAGGCCCTAGCTTAAGCAGACTCTTGGAAAAGACTGAAAGACTATTTTAAATCTCTGAGAATCACCATGAGTGTGCATGCCTTTACATACCAGGCCTAATCAGTATTAACAAATGATTAAGATACGGTAGGTATTTATACGTTCCAATGCCTGAAGACGAATGCAGGTGTCAACTACCACAAACATACACAAAACCAAAACCACCGCTGAGCCTATGAATGGAGATGGACTGACTCCAACCTGTGTGAGTTTACAAAACACACACACTGCACATGCACGTAAATCAAGTAAGTTCTCACATTAAGAACAAAAAATGATTTTTCTACCAGTAACATCTCAAAGGTAACAAGCCAGCCAAGCCCGGAGACACAGCCTTGCAATTCCAGCACTCTGGGAGGCTGATACAGAAGGAAAACAAGTTTGAGCTAAGTACAAGCAACTTAGCAACCTAGCAAGACCTTGTTTTGAATCAAAAGTTTTTTAAAAAAGTGACAAGCATAATATTGTCACAAAGTCCCTCCCCTTCTCCTCTACTCTGTTGTACTGATTCCTTCTTCTGAAATACCCTGCACCCTTCAAACGAGACCTGGTCTTTACTGCCCCTGAAAAAAATGAGGCATAAATCAAAACTAAAGCAGGGAAAAGTATTAACAATAACCACTAACACCTAATTAGCACTTGTGTTTTCTCACTTATACAAAGTAAGACTTTGCGAGGTAACACTCATATCTTACAGCTACAAGGATGGAGATGGAGGGTTCAACCTGTCCAAGGGTCCAAGATCACACAGAGAGTGGATTCAGGGCCTGCATTCAAACCCAGGTAACGTCACAGTATCTACATGGTAGACAAAACATGTTCAGGTTCCATGACCCATGTCCTGCAAAACTACCCCAGGGAAAAAAAAAAAATCGGTACCTTTCAGTATGTACTAACTTTTTTTAAAAAATCATTTTTCCCTATGCAATACCGTATAAAGTCTAAAAACTCTATAGCATCACACTGTATTTTTTTTTTTTTGAGACATTCTTGACCTATAATACAGACTGGTCCTGAACTCACCATGTAGCCTACGCTGGACTTGAACTCACAGCAATCCTCCTGCCTTCGCCTCCACAGTCACTGGGATTACAGGTGTGTGCCATCACACCCCGCCCAGCACTCACACTGTAGGAAGTATCTTAAGGAACCTGGAGATGACCCAACCGGAAGATGTGCACAGCATACATATACAATGCGTCACTTCATATGAGGGGCTCAAGTACCTGTGACTCTGGAGTCCGCGGGGGACCTGGAACCAGGCCCCCACTGATGACAAAGGACCAGTGTCCTGCCTCAGACACACATTAACCAAAGAAGTTAATTTTTGACATTTCAGCTGCCATGGGTCCACGAGTTGGTCATACATTGAATTTGCAAGGTTAACTTTAACTTCACGGTATTTATGCACTCACTTAATATATGGTGCAACCCAACCCTAATGATACACCAAGCTCCCATCACAACCACTCCAAGCCGTTCAGGGACAGCACCTCCCCACCTACCTAGCGTCTCTTTTGTGACAGTAATTGACTCATTGGTCTGTGTTTTCATTTCTAATTGTGGGACTAAGTAAATATGCTCTTTTTTTAATTCTAAAGCAAATAACCAGTATTGCAAATAATTTCTTGCAAAGATTAGATATGATAACAAAGGGCTGGAAGAACGGCTCAGGAGTTAAAGTGCTTGCTTAGCAAGCACTAAGTACCCGAGTTCGATTCTCTAGCACCACATAAGCTGGGCATGGTGGCACACACCTGTAATCCCAGCACTCGGGAGGCTGAGGCAGGGGGATTGCCATGAGTCCAAGGCCAGACTGGGCTCCATAGTGAGTTTGGGACCAGCCTGGGCTATACAGTGAGATGCTGTCTCAAAAACAAACAAACAAACAAAAAAAAGGAAACTGATACAATAACAGGAATAAAACACTGTGATGTGACTCTAACGTATAATCTTCAGGTAAACTCAGACTTGAAAAGGGAAAAGATGGCAAAATTATATTCAAGCCAAGCTAGGCCCAGTTTGTGCAGGCCAGTCATCACTCTGGGAAACTGAGACAAGAAGATCCCAGTTCAAGCCTGGCCTGGCCAACTGAGTGACTTGGTGAGACCCTGATTCAAAATGGGCTGGGCATGCAGCTCCGTGTGACGGTCTTGGGTTCCATCCTCAGTACCACAAAAAAAAAAAAAAAAAAAAAAAAACACCTCCAATTCTGGAAGTAGCTAAAAAAGAAAATGCTCTCTGGTAAAGTTCACATTTTCCTATGGCTCCTTATATTTAGAACATGCCTTTCTAAACTTTGAGCATGTATCAGAAGTTTTTTTTCTTCAAAGACAACTATTATTTTTAAAACCATAACTACACCAAAGTAATGCAAGGTTCTTATAAAAAAGTATTTCAGACAGTATAATATAAATAAACCAAAAGCAAGTGTGCACTCCCCAGTCCCCAACCCCTGCCCTAATTCAGGGCAGGCTTGGGGAGTGGTTGTATTACTAGGGGCGGGGGTGCTGTGTCCAACGCGGGGGAGATGATGCTCACAGCCTCCGCGCTCTCCAGTCACCATTACCTGCCGTCACCCGGCACTGCTGTGGGTCCAAGGCCGGCCTGGACTACACAATGCATTCAGGACCAGCCAAGATTACAGAGCGAGACCCTACATCAAAAATAAAAGAAAAAAGAGAACTTTCAATCATATACATCCCTAAATATGACTGCCTGTATAAACAGCCAGGCACAGTGATACAGTCCCAGAACCACTGTAGGCTGAGACAGGAAGACACCATGAGGCCCAACTGGGCACCTCAGCAAGCTCAATGGTAGGACAACCCTGCCTTTGAACGCCAGAGCCAGGAAAAGAAAAGGAAAAAAAAAAAAAAAAGACTCATCTGGGTTGACCAAGGTGCCTGCCTCCTCCCCCTACAAGCTGTGCAACCTGGAGATAGTAAATTACAATCTCGGTGCCTCATTTTCCCCACACGCAGTGTGAGGATGCCAGCGCCACTGCTCTTCCTGTGTCACAGGGGGCCACGTGAACGGCACAAGCTGATATTCTGTACCAATGCTGGTATAGAAGTCCTATTTGGGTGTTAGGTAAATACATTTTAAAAAGTAAGTTAAGAGAGGCTATGAAAAGCATGTGCCCCAAGTGCCTGGGTAACAGAATCTATGAACACAAGGGAAAGTTCATGGAAGAGAAAAAAATATACCGTTTTTACAAATCCCTGAGTGAACCACGCCTGCAATTCTTAGCCCCATCTCAGCTTCCGACCTCCTATCTTGAGCACCGGGTGAAAATGTCTCACATTTTTGCCACTCTATATGACATAACGGAGGTTTAAAAAAAAAAAAAAAAGGCAGCCAGGCCTAGTGACACAGGCCTGGAAACACTGTGTGAGGCTGAGGCAGGGCAAATCATGCAGGCCCTTTCTCAAAATTAAAACTTAAGAAATAAGCCAGGGATGTAGCTTAGGGCAAAGGCCCTGCGTTGGACTCCCAGTACTCCTCTCCTCCCTCCACCCAAGAAAAGGAAGGGAAGGACAACAGGAAGGGAGGGATGGGTAAGGAGGAGATGGAAAGGAAAGAGAAGAAAGAAAAGAAAAATGAAAGACCTTGGGCTGGCCATGCAACCGCAGCCTTGGGCCCCAGGGACAGAAGTGTCCGCAGCACTGCTCTAGACCACACCTGTAGGCAGAGCTGCCATTGTGGCACTATGGCTATGTTAATGCCCAGGTCTCAGAGAGGCAAGTCTTTCTGAAGAGACAAAATATATAACCAGAGACACAAAATCTCACACCTACTTCAAAAATATTGCCAATAAATACCGACGGGAAAAAAACCTGTTTCCTCCCTTTTTATGCCCTTGAGAATAAGAACCTGAGGTAGCTATTCCTGACCCTGAGAGCTCGAGCGCCAGGCTGGCCCACGCATTCCCAGCTGCAACTCTCCAAGGAGTAAATATGAATTTTTTTCCAATGGAAACAATTCCTGCAGCATAAAACTATCAAAGCTCGATCCACTTAAACAGTCTATAAAATGTCAAGGCATTTATAAGAGTAACGGGTGCTATAAAACAAGATGATATAAATTACGGGCTGTTTCTACTTGTTGATTCCAAACACAATGACATGTAACTATCTTTCTCCCAAAACACTCCAGGGATCACTCGGATACAAGGGTTGGGCACCGAGAATTGCTATGCTGAGTGAGGGGCATGTCCCCGGTCAGAGGAAAACCTTAGCTGTGCCTCAACACCCCAAATGTGAACTGTGGCAATGGCCTGGACAGATGCAGGACGGTGGTGACAACTGCCGGACAACACTGACAACTGCTGGACAACAGGGACGACCGCTGGCCAACGGTGATGAACCGCTGGACAACGGTGACGAGCGCTGGCTGCCCGTCAATATCTACACGCCTGCCTTACACTATCTGTTCAACGTGTACACTCAACAGTCTGCCTTCAGTCAATTAAATGCAATTTTGTATTTCCATACAAAATGCAGTTTGACTGCTCTGGAGACATTGCCACAAAACTAGACACAAACCACCTCCTCACACTGACTGCCCCGAACTCAACCTTTAAATCTTTTCACTGCTGCCATCGATGGCTGGGCTTACAGGACAACTCCTTTTTCTTCTGATAATGGTTATTTCCACTTGTATATATCTGCAATACACAGTAACTACATTTGACTTGGGAACTGGTGCATACATACGGACACATCTGAATCTTGTCATCTCCCCCGCCATCCATTCCTCTCCCTCCATCCTCAGGTGCTCCTCCTCCCTCTACAATTCCATCCTCTCTTCATTCAGCTTTTTTTTTTACTTTACTCCTAATTATTTATATTTTTGGTTTCTTGCATGAGACACCACGTGGTATTTAAGCTTTTGTGTCTGCTTCATTTCACTTAGTGTGACGGCCTCAAGGTACATCCATTTTTTCACAAATGACTCAAAGTCATCCTTTTTTAAATGGAAGAGTAATATATAAACACACACACACACACACACACACACACACACACGCGCGTCTATTCCCTGATTTTCTGTATCCACTCACCGGCTGAAGGCACATAGCTGCTTCCAGGACTTGCTATTATGAGTTGTGCTGCTATAAACATGGATATGCATGGATCACTGAATACTAAAAAATACTAAATAGAAATTCCACTTGACCCAGGTGTAACTCTCCCGGGTACCATTCTGACAGAGCTGCGGACACCAGATTCCAGGACAGTGAAGACAGAAAGCATGCAGAGGACGGGGATGTTACTACACTAAGTTCCAGGAGCTTTTCATATCACCGAATTTCATCAAATGCACCCATCCCTTCTAAACCAGTCCTGCCAGCAGGACACTCAGCACTTGAGTGCTTGACTTCAGAGCAGCGGCCCACAGCCTTCAGGGTACCAGCACCAGTTTAGCTGGAGACCATCTCCCAAGGGGCAGGAGGAAGAGTGGGGCGTTACTTGTTAGGCAGAAGGTTGTTGGGGGAGAAGATTGTTGTTTTGTTTATGATGCTGTGGTAACAGTTGTTTGTAGAGACAGGGTCTCACTCTGTGGTGCAGGCTGGTCCTGAATTCACAGCGTAGTCCAGGCTGGCCTCCAACTCAAAAGCAATTCTCCTGCTTCAGCCTCCCCAAGGCTGAGATTACTGATATATGGCCCCATGCCCAGCTTTGTGGTACTGAGGATTTGAACCCAGGATCGTTGTGCTTCCTAGGCAAGTGCTGTAACTGATGAGCTATGAACCCAGTCGCCAGAGGGTAGCTCTGAAAAGGCAAACTGCAGCAAGCGCGGGGCCAGTCAATGAAGCTCTGTCACCTGTCAATCAGAAGCGACTTTAGAATCTAGCAGGAGCCTGCTGATGGGAAGGAGGAAGGGCTTCGGTTGCTGCGCCCTGCTCACTGGTCTGATCCTCCGCCTGGGGCTTCTACGACCATCCCTCTGTACCTTGCCGTACACCAGGCAGCTGGAGACCTCCGCTCCAGATGTCAGCAGCAAATACCGTACTCCACATGCAACTGATCCTGTAATAAATGCCTCCAGATATACGGAGGACCCAGTGATAGGAGCAGATAAATTAAAGTCCCATCATGAACAAAAGTGAGTCTGCTCCAAAAACAACTACATAAAATGCTAATGCTACAGAGCAGTAATCTGTAACCCAAGCAATAAGGCAGGAAAAAAAAAAGAATATATATCCTACCTCTAAGATGTAAATTTTTTGAAAAAAAAAGCAGAAGCCTAGAAAACAGTCCAACATAAATCATTAAATATGAATATACAAAAATACAACACTGCCTGCATACCAAAAATAATATGAAAAACAGGATTGGAATGCTCTTTTCGAAGGGTGGCTATGTGGCAATAAAATTTTTATTAACAAAAAGGAATACTTGAATAAAAAGATAATCAGAACATTTTTCTAGGTAGGCAAATTAACACACAAAGGATATGAGTTCTCCTCACATGACAGGTCACTTCATATTTCAGTCGAAATGGATATCATTTTTCAGCAAAATCAAAGTTCAAAAAGGGTTTAGAAAATCATTTATAACTACTAAAGGCAAACAAAGAGTGTCTAAGGGTAAGAAAGACCATAAAATCTGTGGTATTGTGCCTGGAGGAGTGGCTCAGCAGTTAAAGCACTTGCCTGGCAAGCGCTAATATAAGCACTAAGTACCTGAGTTCAATTCCCCAACACCACATAAGCCAGGCATGGTGGTGCACGCCTGTCATCCCAGCACTCAGGAAGTTCAGACAGGAGAATTGCCACGAGTGCAAGGCCAACCTGAACTACATAGTGAGCTCAGGACAGGCCTGGGCTACAGAGCAAGACTTTGCCTCAAAAAAAAAAAAATCAATGGTGTTAAATACAAACCACAATTACTGAAGCAACACAGAATCCACAAAAAAATAACTAGCAGCATAATGAAGGAAAGTGAAAAACAATATGGAGGGGTCACCGTAACACAGGTAATCCCAGGCACAGGCATTCAAGTGCTTTCTATTTAGAATCACCAAATGATGCAATGTTCTAATTTAGATTCTTTAGAAGTTGGCAGCCAGGCCCAGAGGCTGACGCCTGTGACTGCAGGGCTTGGGGAGGCTGAGGCTGGGCTATTGTTAACTTCAAGCCCAGCCTGGGTGACTTAACAAGGTCCTGTCTCTGACGTGTAAGGGGCTGGAGAGTGGAGGCCCTGTGTTCGATCCCCAGGACCACCAAACAAAAAACAAGTAATAGTCTTCTGTGTACATAAACCTGCATTTTAATCCATTTCTTGGTGGTAACTATCTCTTTAACCACATTACCAACAAGTTTTTGGACTAATATTAGGGAGTAAAAGTTAGTTGCATACAAGTTTTATTATTTTCACGCAATTGTCTACCATATTCCTTAAAGTTTTGTCTTATGGTTCATAAATATGAATTCTTGACACCTTCAAATGTCAGTATCTCTGGTCCATAATATTAATTGAGAAAACAGTCTCTTACCAGTAATAAAGTAACTGCTAGTTGGAGCAAATTCCCCCACATTGAAGATTTCACTTAAGGTTACAACTTTGTATTAAAATGTACAAATATTTGGGCCCCGTATTCTCACAGGTCATCTTTGAACTCCCTTCTGGATACCTTCCTGGGACAAGACAAAATTCAATCAATCATAACCTGACCTAATTCCTAATTCTTGGAATGCCTGGCCGAACTTCAATGCTAGAAAACAGCAGGCATTCCTACTTCCAATTCTGTACAAAATTCACATTACATGATTTCAAATCCCTTCTCCTAGAAAAGCCTCCACGCTGGTGAAGACTTCCAAGTTCAGTTGCACTATTTCAAAAATAGAACCTGCTCGCTGCAGAGCTTCCATTATTTAAACTTGTGCAGCTTCTCCCTTGCCTCTGCAAGCGAAAAATTATGATACCACCCTATTCGCAATCTTTTCTTTCCAGGAATCGTAATTTGCTAACAGTTTCAAAAGAAGTTGTACGTGCCGGCACGCACGCTCTTCTGTGAGTTATTAAAATATTCAACATATTTTGAACAAAACGCAACCCAAATTTAGAGTAAAATTTAGAAAAGTTTAATACCATCACACACATAAGGATTTGTAAAACGGTTTCTTCAAGTCACAAACATTTCAAAAATGATAGTCAAGTTTATTTTGGAATATTCAAAGTTAATTCACCATTACAATGACATTTACCTGGTGAGGCGATGATAACGCAAGCCTGCAATCCCAGCACTCTTGGGAGGCTGAGGCAGGAGGATGGTAACTCAAGCAACAGCCCAGGTAATTTATAAACAAACTCCATCTCAATTTTCTAAAAATTATTTAAAATGGCTGGGGATCTAACTTGGTGTGAAGTTCCTGGGTTCAATTTCCAGAGCCACCAAAAAGAATTTTTTTTTTTATCATCTGGTTATCTGTGAAGATAAAAAAATCTGTAAAACCAGAAGTTAGCCACAGCCCATATTCAGATGATCTATATAGTATTTTCAATAAAATTACGAAGTACACGGTCACCACAGTCACAGTTAAGAACATTTTACTCCACAGTTTTCTTACGCTAGCAAAAATAGGCTTTCTCCAACACATCCTCAACAAAACTCACCAAACGCAGAACACCTTTTTGGTCAACGTTGTCAACTTTTTAACAAAACTTACACTATTCATCATAATGGGAAGTATTTCCTCTCCAACAGAAAAAAAGTTCCAAGAGATTTCATGTAATTTAATGAATGAAATGTGGGGCGGAAAAATCATACCATTATTGAAAATTGCCTTAAATGAGTTTCTATTTAAAGTGACTAGTGACGTCAAAATGAAATTTGAATAGCTCACTTTTAAAAGATTTCCATAAACAGTGCAATGTGTTCAGTCTGAGCTGAGCCCAATGGCAGAGGACCGACATTCCCGCACTTTAAGAGGCTGAGGCAGGAGAATACAAGTTTAAACAACTTATTGTCTCAAATAAACAATAAAAAGTGGCTGAAATGTAGCTCAGCAGGAAGGCTCTGTGTTCAATCCTCAGTACCACAAAAAAGTCTTTAATCTCTTTTTGATCCGTATGAGAAATCTTGGAATACAGCATGACCGAAATTAATCTAGAAAAAGTCACTTAATCTAAATGAGAAAAATCATATTCCAGACTCAAATATACACGCACCTGCTGCCACAGCAAGAGACCACAGAATTCTTAAAAAGCCAGTTTTCAAAATGATGTGGTACTTTTTTTAGCAAATAGATCTCCTAATTTTTGTCATGATCAGCAATTTTCCTGTGACACCTCCCAGGAGTGGACAGTAAATATCAAAAACATTTTATGGAAGTTACTGTCCATAGTGAATATCCTATGGGAAAAAGGGAAGAAAACATTAAGTAAGCTCGGTTTGTTTTCCAAGGCTCATCTTTGACAGAAAAGGGTTCGTCTCGAAACACATTTTGTTTGGTTTTTGCCGTACTAAGGATCGGGCCGAGGATTTCACACTACATCCCCAGCTCATTTTTATATTTCGGATTTTTGAGACAGGATCTCACTAAGCCTCTTCATTGCTCAGGCTGGGCTCAGACTTTCAATCCTCCCGCCTCAGCCTCCCAGAGCACTGGGATCACAGGTCGACACCTCCAAGCCCGGCTCCAAAATATAATTTTTAAATCTGAAGGAAATAATTTTTTTTAAAAATGTGTAAGTTGATACATCTAAATACAAGAAACCCCTAACACCAAGTATAGAAAGAACATTCTTGACAACTTCACATAGCCCCGACACTCAGCCTGTTTCCATCTTGGAAGATGTGTCTCAGCCCTTCACACCCAGCACAGGAAGGAACACCTGGTGTATGAGACCGGATGCCCAGAACGGAGCCACAGAGAAAGGGAAGGCCGCTGGTCACCTTTCACAGGCTGCTCTGCTCACACACTACAAAGGGGCAGCAGAAATGAGTCAGAAGGAGCATCCAAACTGTAAGTCGGAGTCAGACCTGGTGGTGTAGGCCTGTTATCCTGGCAATGTGGGAGGCTGAGGCAGGAGGATCACAAGTTCCAGCCCAGAGTGGGCAACTTGGCAAGACCTTGCCTCAAAAACAAAACAAAACAAAACAAAAAAACAAGTGGGCTGGGAATGTAGCTCAGAATGAAGGCCCTGGACTCCATCCTCAGTATAATCAGTCAATCAGTATCTATTTATAATAATATTTATACACAAAATAAGTAATTTGAGACAAATGGTCTACCAGTCAGGATTCTTGTGAAGCAGAAATGAAATCAGAATTGTCCCAGCTACACTAAAATTATTAGTCACTTAACTATCCACCTTATTCCCCAGCACCTTCATCTGCACAGAAGATGCAGGCTCAGAAATGCATGGGTAAGCCTTCCACGGGTGAACGTGACACCAGCGCCCACACTGCCCACCACAGGGTACTTCTTCTCTGGGAAGCAGAAAGGAAAAAGAAAAAAGGAAAGGGCAAAAAGCCCTATTTTCTGCTTAAATTTAGCAGACACTACAGCACTTTAAACCAATAAGCACTATGCAAGACAATTATTTCAGGAACCATATGTTATTTATCTTAACAATTCAATTAAACCCTGGCCTCACACTATACTTTAAAACTAAGATGGTTGAGAGTTAAATACTTTTTTAAAAGGAGGTAGAAGAAAAGAAAAGAAGCATAACACAATTTTAAAAAAATAAACATAAATGCACCGGATAGAAAACTGGGAGAACGTTACAAAGTATAAATGAAAACAAGAACACAAAAACAGGAACATTTTCCTAAAACACACTTTATATACAGCAAAGAGAAAAAATTACAAAAATAGTAAAGTCCACAATATAAAAACCTGACATGAATCAATAAAAATGATCCCAGTATTCAGGAAGCTGAGGCAGGAGGGTTCCTGTGGGTTCAAGGCCAGCCACGCCTACAGACTGAGTTCAGGACCAGCCTGGGCTACAAAGCAAGATCCTACCATACTAGTAACAACAAGAAGAGATAACAGAATTATGCACTAAAATGCCCACCTCAGCATCATCTGTGTAAACAGAAGGCTGAGAACAAATTAAACACTCAACTCCGCTCAAAAAAAAAAAAAAAAACTAAATTATGGTGTACTGAGAACTATATCTAACTGTAGCAACTTTTGAAAATTATGTTTATACAAACTATTTAACAACATAAAAAAAGTTCCTGAGACAATGTTACATGAAATAAGCAGAAACAGATCTGATCTCATGTGCATGCTTATTAGTAAGAGCAGGTTCAAAAGGCTCATGTAAATACACACATAGCACTATATGCACATCGCACTGTTTTATTCTAAATAGATATACTGGGAATTTTAGGGAATAATAACTTTAAAAATTGGACATGGCACAAAAGCACCTTCTGAACAAGTAAGTAAAAAGGTAGTTGCCACTACATAGATAAGAATACTGGAATTGGGAAAAAGTAGGTTTGCAGGGAAATGGAAGTGTTTGCATATGTCCAAATTACCTTCAGCATCTTAAATGCTCAAATTAACCACCTCCTCCTCCTCCTCAAAAAAAAAAAATCTGTTAGTCCATGGAGTCACCAAATTGTGGCAAACAGCAAATAATGACATTTAGAGAAACTTCTCAGTCAAGTGTGGTGGTGCAGGCCTAAAACCCCAGCCCTCTGGGAGGCTGAGGCAGGAGGATCTCAAATTTGAACATAGCCTGCCTCAGTGGTACAGTCAGACTCTATCTCAAAATTTAAAAAATAAAAGAGCAAAACAAAATACCTGACTGTCCTCACAGACATGACGTGAACTCCTGATCCAGTGGGGGCCTGTGGGAGCCTCCTGCTAGAACCACGTGGAAAGAAAAACTCCAGTTCTATGGGGGGTGGGGGGGGGTGCTTGAGCGGTAGAACACAAACCTAGGTCTTCCTTCGACAGCCACCTTCCCACAAAAACAAAGCACATGGCTAGAAGATAAGAGGCAGTGCAAGGGAGCCAAAGCAAAAGATGGGGAAAAAAAAACCCTTAGAAAAATGATTTAGCGCCTAGATCCACCCACACCTAAAACCAATGACCACTAACGCCTTCCAGTTGTGTGAGCCATAGCGGCCTTTCATGTCCTAGAGGTTAAGGATTTCTAGGAGCAGGGTGCCTTCTACACCTCGTCACCTCAACTGCCACTGTGTGCCAGACGCTCTGCTGGCATGAGCTCCTGTGATAATGACAGGGCCTCCGTCCTTCTGTGTCCCGCACCTAGAAAAAAACGCAGGCTCACAGCACAGGCAGGGCACTGAAACAACCGCACCAGGATCCTCCCGCGACTGGGTTCAGAATTTCAAAACGAAGACAGTTAATCACAAAGACAGACACAGAGCAAGAGAGGGGAGGATGTGGGACACGAGAACCCTCACGCATGGTCTGTGGGAAAGTAGAAGAGTTCCGCTGCTTTGGAAAACAGTCTAGCATTTCCTCAAGGAGTTGAACAGAGAGGCTACTATTCAGCCCAGCAGTTCTACTTCAAGGTATGCACCCAAGACAACTGAAAGCAAATGTCACACAAAGACCTGTACATGAATTTTCACAGTAGGTTTAATTATAAAAACCAAAAGCAGAAATAAACCGAGTATCTACCAACCCATGCACAGAGGAAGAGAAGGTGGTATATCTATACAGTGGAACATTACTCAGCCATAAAAAAGAAAGGGGCACTCATTTATGCTGCAATTACAAAAGAATCTTGAAAGTAATATGCTGTGTAAAAGAATGCAGCCACTCATATGAAATGTCCAGAACAGGCAAATCTATACAAATAAAAAATATTTTGGTTGACGAAGTGGGGTGGGGGTCAGCAGGAAAGGGGGAAAATGACTACTAGTGGGGCTTCTTTTGTAGAAATGATATGTCCTAAAACCAACAGCAGTAACGTCATACGACTGTGTTAAATTACCAAAAACTACTAATGAATTGTATACTACATATTATTTCAGTGTGGGAGACTGAATCTAGGACCACTTGCTTCATTTTGAGACAAGATCTCACTAAGCTTGCCCAGGATGGCCACAAATTTGCAATCTTCCTGCCTCAGCTTCCCAAGGAGCTGAAATTACAGGCATCAGTAATTGTGCCCAACCTGTATAGTCTAAATTGACCCATTTTCACTTGTGAATTACATCTCAATAAAACTAGTCTCCCCACAAATAAAGCCAGTTGAAGTAGCTGGTAGACAAGGTCCCTTGCCACCATGAGCTGCTGGGTTTCTATATGGTATTTTAGGTGAAACAGGGTAAAAATCTAGCCACAAGGATTCTGTGTAAATTCTGTCTGAAACCCCTTCACTTATAAAATACAGATAAAGCCTGCGTCTCCTAGGGAGGCTGTGATAACGGAACACATGATACACAGGGAACACACAGCGGCCACCGTGGGGCACGGTGACACCACAGCATGCACACAGTGCATCCGGTGACTCCACCCCAGACAGTGGCCCCCTTATCCATGGCTTCAGGTACTCATGGTCACCTGTGTCTTCACATTATGAAATGGACACGCCGAAACAAAGGAACCCCATTCACACAACTTGTACTTCAGTCGGCTTGTTCTACCGCGAGTGGCATTCTCTCTCCACGCCTAGTGTGTAAATTTAACAGTATCCCAGGACCTATGCTTAGGGTTATAGTACACAGATGGCTGGGACCCCCCACGGGAGCCAGGCCTCCATGGGTGTCTGGGAAGGGACCCCAGGGGCGCCCAAACATGATCCCAGACAGCATCCTGGGCATCACATTCTGTTCCTGCCACTCACCAGCTGGCACCAGTGTGGCCCCTTCTGCAGCAGTTCCCTTCACCAGCCCCTTGAGTTTGGAAGTCACCAGGCCTTATTTCCACGTCAGTGGTTTTTTTCCTCAAACCAAGTAAGAAAGAAGACGCACCTCAGTGTCAGCGAGTAGCAAGGAAACACCTCCCCCTCCACCAGCCTGCAGGCCAACGCTGAGCACTGCCGGCTCACACCTCCAGTTACACGCCTCTGCTCCTGGCAGGGAAGGGGCCCAACCCTGGGCAGATGGCAGGACCTCTTTCGGGCTGCTAAACACGACCCTCCCCCCACACCTGGGTCATGGGCTGCTGCGTGGAGCTCCAAGGTGCGGAAGGACTCAGGTGGCTCTTGGGATCCTTGGCTGGTTCTCTCTGCTGGCTGGGAGGGGAACGGTGACCACTGTGGACACCGCACGGGTGGCCAGAGCAGCTCCTGGGCGCCCAGACCTCCTGGTCATTCCTGAGTACAAGATGTGCACTGGCATCTCTAATTCTCTCTACTGGCTTCATGCAGTTGGGGCGACCACAGCTTCTGTGGGGTCGAAAACCAAAGCACAGAAAGTGCTTAGGAACTTCCACAGGTTATGTGGTCTGTTAAGTGGTGAGACGGGCTCTGAACTGACCCTGTGACTCAGGACCCGTGACATCACACCATGGTTAGACTTGCACCTAGGCAGCCTGCTGTCCTCCAGGTCAACAGAGGCTTAGGATGTGCGTGCTGGGCAGGGAACAGCCACCTCACAACATCCCTAGCAGGCACACCATGCTTTTATCACACCATTTTACACAAGAACAAACTGAGGCTCCAAACGCTGAACCACAGACACCCGAGTATGAAGTGACCACAATGGAGCATCGATGATGCTGTGTCTAGTGCAGAGCAGGGCTGGAGGAACGGCACAGTGGCTAATGCACTTGCCTTGTAAGAGCAAGACCCTGAGTTCAGTTCCTCAGCCCCACAGAAAACTGGGTGTGAACACCTGTAATTCCAGTACTTGGGAGGCTGAGGCAGGAAGACTGCCATGAATTCAAGGCCAGCCTGGGCTACAGAGTGAGAACCTGCCTCAAAATAAATAAATAATAAATAAGTAAATTCCAGTGATGGAATAATTTGGGCTATTTGGTAAACTGGATATTTCTCCAGCAGGAAGCTCCCAATATGTGACCAGGACTTCCAGTAGCCAACTCAGCAACTGCAAAAGATCTTGTCAAAAAATAAAGGGGCAGAGATAGAGCCCGGTGCAAAGGCCCTAGGTTTAACCCTCAGTGCTAGAAAATAAATAAATAAAATTGTACAGATCAAGCCTAGAGCCTCTGCACAGAGCTATATCCATAGTCCTTTTTTCAGTTTTGATTTTGGAGACAAGGTCTTACTAACTTGATCAAGTTGACCAGCCTGGACTTAAATTTGCAGCCCTCCTCACTCAGCTTCCTACAGCACTAGGATTATAGGCGAGTACTATCAGGTCTGGCTGAAAGTTTTTTTAAGAAAAAGGGAATGTGCCCCAGACAGGTGCTGCCCTGAACCAGGGCCTGATCCTCGCACCCTCCTGAGGCCAGGCAAGTCGCAGCCAGATTGCTAGCAGCATCACCCTCTGTAATGCCCAGGCGTGTGCGGCACCCTCTGAATGCCAGGTTGTCAGGAGGGTGATAACGCCTGGCTCTCACACCTGGCTGGCATAGTGTGAATGAGGCTCCCAGGCCTTGGACAACTCACTTCCTGTCTATGCCTGCACCAACCTCAGAAGCGAATGAAAACACTCGCATGCCCTTATTTTAGGAGTTATTCAAAAGCAAAGAGACACAATCTCCAAATTCCAAAGCAAGTAAACTCAGTCACACCCCCCAAATCTTCATCCTTTCTATGTCATGACTACTACGACTTGTAACCAAAAAAAAAAAAAAAAAAACAGGACCTGCTGGTATAGACCAGCAATCCAAGCAATCTGGGAGACTGAAGCTGGTGTTCGGCCTCCCAGGGTTGCAAGTTCAAACCCAATCTGGGCGAGTCAGCAATTTAGCAAGACCCTGTCCCAAAATCCAAAATAAAACCTGAGCTGGGGCTTTAGCTCACTGGTCCCGGCTTCATCCTCAGTAGGTGAGGAGCGGGACACATGATAACCACCACAAAACCTTAACATGTATAAAGCCACAGATGCCAGGTATCAAGGTATCACATATACCATCTAGATGGCTTGCCTTCTTTGACCCCTAGAAGAAATCAATGAATTAAGTTCCATTGTTACACCTTTACAGTCATTCACACATTCATTTACATAAGATGGAGACAACTCAGAAGAGCCAATGGGCAGTACCTCACCCGGCATGCCAGGCCAGGTGCAGGGATCCCAGCTACTCAGGAGACTGGGGCAGAACACTGCAACTTCATGGTCACTCTGTGGAATTTAGCAACCTGGTGAAACCTGACTCAAAACTTAGAAAAAGAAAGAAAGAAAAAGGCTAGCATATATCTTAATATGAAAGGTTCTAGATTGAATTCTCAGGACCACACACAAAAAAGTCACCTAACAAGTGACAAAAGCCTCAATGCTGGCTAGATTCAAGTCCTTGCCTTAACCACTGCACTCCGTGGTGCTGACCAGAGCACAGGAATGCCACCTGGGGCTGGCGAAGGCTGAACCCCTGCCCTGCACCGGCACCAACATCTCATTCTGAGAGCTCCATAGGCTTCGCAGAATTCTGTTTCCTGCTCATTTCTGTGGCACTGGAATTTGAACCCAGGACCTGCCCACAACAGTGTAGATTTTTCTTTTTTAATCATTCACAGAGGTGGGAACTTCTCTTTAATGTCCAGGCAAACGACTATCTAGAGAAATTATTCCCACACTGTTTATCTGCAGGATGGGAATGTGAAAAGGAAAGGAAAGCCCATCCCTGGGGGAGGTAGGGGCTGCACACACCACTTCTGCCACTCTGGCTATGTTCAGGGTTTTTTAAAAAAGGAAACGGCAGCTTCATGGCCTCCAGACTACAAGTCACCATGACCCAACAGGCGGGCACAAACGGGGACACCAGGCACAGAGCAGGCAATACAGTTATTCCCAAGCAGTACCTTTTTAGTAAGAACACAGAGTCAGGACACTCTACCTTGGCTTTTACCAGCTCACTGTGCAAAACTCATGCAGAGTCTTTGCTAAATGGTGGCAGGGAGCAATGAGACTTTTAATGAGATTCACATCCAGAATTACTCAAAACAGGACCTGCCTTCCAGCCTGATAGAAAGACAGATCTGCCAGGTCTCAACTAAGTGCACAGCACTTGGTTTTTTGCTTGTCTGTTTTGTTTTGTTTGAGACAGGGTCTCACTCTGTAGCCCAGGCTAGGCTTGGACTCACGGCAATCCTTCTGTCTCAGCATCCCGAGTGATGGAGTAACAGATGTGTGCCACCACACCCAGCTTATGTGGTGTTGGGGAATTGAATATGGGTACTTGGTGCTTGACTCAGTGCTTGCTAGGCAAGCGCTTTAACCACTGACCCATTCCTCCAGCCCCCAAGCACTTGTTTAATGTACTTGGAATAGGACCTAGGACACTTCTGGACACTGAAATGTAACCGAAACCCCACTGGCCACAGAACACGCAACTGCAAGGATGACCGATCTGACCACGGGACCCACAGGCTCATCAGACACAAGGCCGCAGATAAGCTGCCCACAATTCATGACAAAGATCCTCGTGAGCACCGGGCTTGGCTATGGGAGTGATGTTTGCGTTCAGATCCTAATGAAGGGTGCTCCAGCATAAACTGCAGTGTGCAATGGGGGGACGGCCATGCCTAGCAGGGATTTGGGATTAATAAATAAACAAACAAGAGCTGGGCACACGGTGGCACACACCTTTCATCTCAGCAGTCCAGGCAGCTGAGGCAGGATGGTCTGAAGGTTCGAACTCAGCCTGGGCCACTTACAGCAACTCAGGGACACTGAAGTTTTAAAACACCAAATAAAATAAAGCAGTCAGGTGGAGCTCAGTGGGATGGCCCTGGGTTCAATCACCAGTGCAGGAAAAGGAAAGAGAGAGAAGAGAAATGGATGAACACAGAAAGGAATGAATGAACGCACAGTCAAGTCATACTTCCACAACAGCAAAGTGACTTCATTCTCTGCTGTACTTTCAATGATCACTAAGAAACATGTAGGGACAGAAGCATCCACAACCGCTGCCCAAAAGGACAGATAACACTTAAAGTTCAGCCCGAGACTGGCCTTGCAGCGCAGGCCTATAATCCCAGCACTCTGGGAGGCTGAGGCAGGCAGATGTCTACTAGCCGAGCCTGGGCAACTTATAATGAGACTGTGTCTCAAAATCAGAAGTAAAAATGGGCTGGGGATACAGCTCAGTTTCAAGGCTAGGGGCTTGATCTCCAGCACCACCAAAATAAATAAAGCCCATCCACTCACACCCTGCATGAAAGTGGCTGAACACTCACCCAAAATGGGATACGGTCACTGTGGGAAGTGATGGATGTGAAATGAAGGACCCCTTTCCAGCCCTCTAAGGAGCACAGACAGCTCCGCGCTCAGGCAGCCTGGGTACAGGAGGGGAAACTGAGGTACTGAATTGTGGTAAGGGTTTACACGCAAGTCACGGGTTTGCCAATGCAGACCTGCTCTGAGCACTCTCCTGGTCACCTGGGAACTAAACACCCTACACCCTGCCAGGAAGGAGTGACACAGCCCATGTACACATCACACTCAAATCCCAAATCCAGCACAACAGCCCACACTAACCAACGCTGGGCCCCAGCACAGGGTCCTGTCCAGCTTCTGAGTGTGAAAATGATGGAGACTACAGACAGGTGACCCTCAGGGCAAGCTGGGAAATTGATCTTAAAAGGCTCTGAGGTCCAGAGCCCACCTGGACTGAGGGAGAGGGGTCTGGCGAGGTGACTTCAATCATGGTGTGCCAGAGTTGAGGTGGGAGGTTGAGACCACTCTCTGGAAACGATCCCCAGACCTAGGCCAATTGGGAAAACCAGTGCCTCCAAAAGGGGTGACCCTGGAACTCGCCTCCCTGCTCATCTCTTGTGCAGAAAGCCTGCTGTGGTGATGTTCGCCTGCCATCCCAATGCATGGGAGGCTGAGGCACAAGGATAACAAGTTTAAGCCCAGCCTAAGCAACTGAGCAAAACCGTGCCTCAAAAGAGAAAACAAAAAAGCGAGGGATGTAGAGAATGTAACAGCTCAAGTTCAACGCTCAAACTATAAAAAAAAAAAAAAAAAGGCCAGGGAGACATGAATGACCCTCCCTGACGGAGCAGGCGCACCTTATAAACTCTCTGCTTTTCTCTCAGTCCCTCCCACCATCACAGTCCCCTCAAGCTGTTCACTTCCCCCTGGCAAGAAGACCTAATTCCCAGCATGGTGCACATGCCTGCTATCCAGGAGGCTGAGGCAGGAGAATCACAAGTTGTAGCCGAGCCTGGACAACAAATTTAGCATCTTGTCAACAACTCTGCTTCAAAATAAATAAATAAATTTTACAAAGCTGGGGATGGAGCTCCATACAAACCCCATGAGTTCAATCTTCATGTACTACAAAAATAAGGAAAGAAAGCAGCGACTGTGTCATGTGGGAGAGGGTTGTCCTTTGAGAAAAAGCCACACACAGCTTCAAACTCCCCTGGACCTGAACCACCTCGGGGAAACTTGTTTACTTCTATTTAGGAGGGCACCCCTCTGTCCAGCAGCAGCACACACCACATCCAGTTAAGCACAGGGCCAATCACGGCTCCCTGACTCAGACCCAGGGAGCCTGTGATTCTGGAACCCAGAGAAAGTAATAGCACTCTTCCCAAAAGAATCTGCTTGTTCAACACTTAGCACTTTGCAGACAGGCGTGATGGCACACGCATGTAACCCTAGAGCTCTGGGAGGCTGAGGCAGGAGGATCATGGTAAAACCATGCCTCAAGCTCTAAAGGAGGAGAAGAAGAAGAAGGAGGAGGAGGAGGAGGAGGAGGAGGAGGAAAGAAGAAAGAAAGAAAGAAGTAGTAGTAGTAGTAGTAGTAGTAGTAGAATAAAAAGGTGTGGGGATGGAGTTCAGTACAAAAGCCCTGGGGTTGATCTCTCCAGTACAAAGCAGAAAACACAAGAAAAGAACAAAAAGGAAAAGCTAACACTTGGGGTAACAGGAGGAGAAGAACAGAAGCACTTCACAGTAAACAATCAACTGAGTGCAGAGGCAGCCCAGGGAATGGGAGAAGAGTTTTGCCACAATGCCTCAGACAGAGGATTAGTATCTAGAAAACACAAAGTACTCAAAAAATGATGCCACCCCCAAAATAAATGACTCCCTTATGAAATAGGAAACTGAAATGTAAAGAAACGGCTCAGAAGAGGAAGTTTAAAAAGCCAACAAAAGTAAAGAAGTGTTCAGTGTCTTGGGTCATCAGAGTAATGCAAATGAAAACTACACCGGGACTCCATCTCCCTCCAGTGAGAATGGCTTACCGAGAAACGCACGACATGACAAACGCTGGGGAGGCTGTGGGAAGGAATGCTCCGCTCTGCTGGAGGGACTGCAATCTGCTGCTACCACGATGGGAAGCAGTGTGGAGAATCCGTAGAAAGCTGAGAACAGAAACCCCACTTGGCCCAGCCATAGCTTTACTGGGTTCCCAAAAGAACTAAAGCCATCGTACCATAAAAACACACGTGTATCCATGATGAGCAGCACAATTCCTAGTAAGTAGATCCTGGAAACAGCCTACATGCCTATCAACATAGGAATAAAGAGGCAATCATACACAGTGGAGTATTATGCAGCCATTAAAACACAGACACAGAGCATGTGAAAGACAATGGGGCTACCTGAGTCAGTAACGCTCAGTGAAATGGACCACACACAAAAGACTGGGCATCGATTAGTGCCTCCCACAAGCACAAGCCCAGAAAAGGCCTTCCACCAGAGATGGCAGGAGGACAGAGTGGGGAGGAGACTGAGAAAGGGAGGGGAGGAAAGAGACGAAAAGGTTAAGTGAAGGAAAACGTGGTCAAAAGGGAAATACAACTAGGCACAAGTTCCCAACCTGTAGGCTATTAACATATTATTCAATATGCAGTTCATGCACATTCAAATAAAAAACAAAAAGACAAAAACATAAGCTCCCACCCAAGGACACCTTCTGAATTCAGAGCCAGCAGGCCTCTTGCAGAACTAGCCAAGAGCAAGGGGCCAGACCGACATAAGGGACGGGGGCAGAGGAGCAAATGACCCTAGGGAGGGCTGCAGAGGAAGAGGAAGGAAGGAAAGGGACAGAAGGGGCAGGAGGGCAGAGGGAAGGAAGGAAGGAAGGATGATGAGCGGCCATGAGCAGGACACACGGTTCTGTAGTCAGCACTCTGGGAGGCTGAGGCAGGAGAAACCCAAGCTCAAGCCTGGCCTGGGCAGCTTAGCAACTTCGCAGGATCCTGTCTCAAAATAAAAAAGATTTTTAAGGACTAAGGATACAGCTCAGGGCCAAAGTCTTTCATTTAATCCTCAGTACAGAAAAATGAAAAATAAAAACCAAAATCATGTTCTCAGCACTTCCCTGGCACCCTGAGAAGAGGAACCTGCAACCCAATGTGGATACGGGAGGAGAAAGAGAGAACAGGCATGCGTGGGCAAGGCAGTGGACAGCTCGCCCTAGCCCAGTGCCCCTGCTGGGGGGGGTGGGAGGGGGAACGACCCTGTACAGATAGGCCATGCCTACGGTCAGTGCGTAAATCACAAGTCCGCACCATTCACAGGAAGGTGAGCCGTGCGGTCACGCGGGGACAGTGAGCTACACGTTCAAAAGTCCCCTCTTCCCAACTCCTAAAGAATTTCTTTCCCCAGTAATGAGTTACATCCCCAGATCTTCTTTTAGGCTGGACTCAAATCTGTAATTTTCCTGCCTCAGGCTCCTAAAGGGCTCCACAGGCCTGCACCACCATGACCACCTTGGAATCATTGTTAAGAAGGAACACTGCATTTTAGTTCTGAACTGGGTTGGTCTATAGGCAGCTGGTCTACTTTGTCTTCGCTTTTTGAATTTTCAGAATCCTCTTAAGACACAGATTCCTCCTGCACGTTTTGAGAGACATCCTGTTTCATAGGCTGCTTACACTCTGGGACCTGCCTCAGATGCTATGACGCCCCGAAACTCGCTATCTAGCACAGAGGAGGGCAAGATTATTTTTTTCACCTCACTTCTAATACATGATCCAACCTGCAAACCACAATGTGCTCAGTACGACTGTCAAGGACCAAGGAAAAGCAAGACACAGGCAGGACTGTCAAGGACCAAGGAAAAGCAAGACACAGGTGGCACTAATGGGCTCAACAGGGTATGACAGTCTAGTCTGTGCATTTAACCCTCCAGGCCTGTGACAGTGGGAGCTACTCACCAGAAGTCACCTAAGCTTAAGCCACTGCATCCACAGTCGGTACACGCTTCTCACCTTTATGCCCAAATGCACACAGACACATGTGCACACGCACCCACATATGGGCACCAATGTCCACGCACACCCACATGGGCACATGGGCACACAGGTCCACATGCTAACATGTATGGGTGCACACATGAATGTGTATGTACATGCATATCCAGACACACATGAATGCATGTGCCTACAAGTGGACACATGCATGCACACACCCAAGCACATGGCCACATACAGACACACATTTATGCACACACCCACACACATGGGCACACAGCCACAACGACCACACATCTACCCACACAAATGAACACACGTGCATGCACAGACATGTGGACGCACATACCTACACATGGACACACATGCACCCACACACACGTGCACACACACACTTTCATATGGATTCACATGCGTACACACACCCTACCACACACTTGTACATACACACACACACACACACACACACACACACACAGACAGACAACACTCACATCCACTGGCTGCTCCACAGGCCCACCTGTGGCACAGGCACACTGCAAACAGCAGAGACCATGTCATCTGCATGGTACTGTCCCCAAAGAAAGGGAAAAAGTCCAACCATAAAGTTAGATGCTGGAAGACCACGTCGTGCCTATTAATCACACAGGAAGCTTTTTCTAACACAAGTAGATGCCATTTATAGCATGTAGTACAACTGGCGAGACTGCCAAGGGAACAGGCATAAAGGGAACAGGCATAAAGGAGGTGCACACCCGCACTTTTAGCATTCTGGGAGGATGAGGCAGGAGGATCACAAGCCCAAGAATCACCACAGAAATTAAGTGACTTAACAAGAGCCTGTACAAACATTTTTTTTTAATGTGAATGTTCTGGGATTGTAACTTAGTATGAAAATCCTAAGTTCAAAACTCAATACGACATACACACACAAAGTATTCAGAACACATCGGCATACATAATTTTAAATAGTGTACTTATATGTATAGGTGCAATATATACATGTGTACGCAAACACACTTAGATGCACACACTCACATGTATGTGCTATGCCACATACGAATATTACTGCAATTCCATCCAATGGGCAAGCATCACAGCCAAAGTCAAATCCAGAGACCTCTCACAGACTGAGGCATGGCTTGAATGGACCCCCCTGAAGTCCCCAGAACTCTGGCAGGTCCCCCACCCTGGAGGCCAGGGCAGGCCCACGCACTTGCCATGTCTCAAAAGCAGGCCCCTCCGGAAGATCGAGGCAGCAGGATACAAACTGAGCAATGAAGTGAGACCCTGTTTCATATAAGCCATAAAAAGGGGCGGAAGATGGAGCTCACTGTAAAGGCCTATGTTCAGTCCCCAGTATGGCGCGCACACACACACACACACACACACACACACGGAAAACTGCTCCCCCCCCTTGCCTCCTCATTCTGTCAGGAAGCTCTAATATTCACCTGGCACAGGTAAAGAGAAAGAAATTATTTTTTAAAAGATACAGACATAAGCAATGGCTATGGATACATTACAATTTAGAAATATTTTAAATACACTACATTGGGGAATGGTTTAAAATGACAGTGTTACTGAATTCACTATACGACTCTTTCCAACAACAGGAATGAGGATATTTTTACATGGAACCATCCAAGTTCAAGTTCAAGGGAGCAGTCCACCCTCTCGCAGCCTCCACTTGACTTCCTGGGACTTTCCCATTCTGACAGCGAAGCCGGCCTGCAAGCCAGGCTCCGTGACCACCCAGGGGCTGCATGACGCACAGGTGTTCCAAAAGACAGAGGGATCCAGCGTAATTAAGAGCATTAGGCAATCATCTCAGCACAAGGAGGCAGCTGAAGAAGGGAACTGAGTGTGGGCACCGCTGTGGGGAATAAATTCCACAGCCTTTCACCAAGTTGAAATCTTGGCTTCGGACACCCATAAAAATGAGCCTGGCCTGATCTTAGCTCCTCCAGTGGACAGCTGCCAGATCACAAAATTTGACCCAATTGGCCTGCCTTACCACGGCTGGAGCAGCAGATGGCACGGCTGGTCAGAGCCAGCAGGCGCGGCTGGGCCAGCGATGCAAAATGGCAGAACACAGCTGTCCTGGGCCAGGCTGAGTCTTCTTTTAGAAGCATCATTTTCATAATGCATCAAAAAGAAAAAAAAAAACCCCTAGCAGAGCTAGACTTGCATCTGATTTGTCCTTTTCTGTAGATTTCAATCACTGTTTCTTACGTCCTATAAAATACAGACCTGGCGGCAAAGGCCTATAACTCTAGCACTCTGGGAAGCTGAGGCAGGAAGATTACAATTTTGAGTGCAGCCTGGGTAACTTAGTGACCTAGTGACCTGCCCTGAAAGTCAAAATAAGCTGAAAATACAGGTTAGTGTTAAGGCCCCGGAGCTGCAACCAAAGGATTTTTTTTTTTAAGCCAATCAATGCTTTTTTTTTCTCTATCTCTCTTTCTTGTCACCTGATACCACCTTATAATAGTAAAATGTCCAGCTGCTAACTTCTGTCCACAGAGAAACACCCGCCAGAGAGAATGGCACTAGACCTCTTTGGAACTGAGAAAGTTGGATCACTGCTTTCCCCACAGGGTTTTGGAAACCTGGAAAAAGGTGATATAAGCATGACTTCCCTTTTCATAAACCATCTCTAGGTCTCACCTCTTTTTTTCTTTTTGAGACAGGGTCTCTCTGTAGTCCAGGCTGATCTCAAACTCATGGTGAGCCATCGCCTTAGCTTCCAGAGTGCTGGGAATACAGGAGTGAACCACCACATCTGGCTTACATGGTGCTGGGGAATCGACACCACAGACTTGCACACGTGAGGCAAGCCATTGTGCTATGCTCCCAGCCCACCCCCTTTTATTCTCAATACGCCAAGCTCAATTTTTTGTGTAAGTTAAAACTACTGCTCACGGGGTTACACAACTCTAACAATCTCTCTTTAATACACAGCAGTCACTTAAAGAGAGCACCATCCAAAAAGTCCCCTTTTGTTATTTTTTGCTCCAATTTCTACTGAAATATCATCTAACTTCAGACTCTTCAGTTTAATATCTCTGGTCATTTGGACCATTTACCAAGTACCTGATATTCCCAAAAAAATGCCAAGTTGTTTAGGAGGGGAAAACAAATAGCTGAAATGTTCCAACCTTCCATGCTCGGTCAAGGTACCGGAGGGCCCCAGTCAAGCACAGTGACACTGGCAACTTTTCTCTTTCCTGCAGAATCACAAGGACTATGGTTTCCCTCAGCACTGAGGAAACCGAAACCATGTATGTCAGAATTAAGTATGTTCTATCTCTTCCAAACAAACTAGGTATTATTTACCATGGATGAAAAAAAATACCTGCTAACCTTCTCTGGTGACACGCTGCCTGCTTCTAGCCTTGCACCACTGAGTCTCCAGGTCTGTAGCGTCATCAGAAGGCGTCAGGTGGTAAGCTGAGTAACACGCTAGAGGAGACACGCTATTTTAAAAGCACGTTCCCTATTCTCAGCTAAGTGTCTCCTTACTTCTATGGCTTTCTTACCAGAGAGATGCCAGTCCTTGAAATTATGCAGAAATCACTTTCCACACACAAAAACAAGGTGGCTACAGCATAGTGCAGACACAGAAGCACATAGCACCTGCTAATTAAACACCCCTCTGGAACTCGCTCCCCTGCGTATGGAACCGCGAAGTTCTAAGCAACACCTTTAAATAAACACCAGAAAATGGCTAAGCTCTTTCGAATCAACATTTTGCCTTATTTTTTCTTCTTAATGTAAGAGATCAGCCACTTGATAGATTATTTCCTCATAATGGGTTGAGATTACTTAAAGATTTCCCCGCGGCCAAAAAAAAAAAAAAAAAATACTAACAAACAAAGAAATGGTGATGTTTAAGTCAGGGGTGACTTTCCGGTAGGCACCCGCAATTTTCAATGTAGGAACTAGAGTGCGGCTGGGGTTAGGTTCGAGCACAAAGAGGTTGCCTTGAACAAATAGTCATCACTTCTGCAGGTTCACATGGAAAAAAATAATGTCTGCAGCTACATTTACCCGCATGGGTGAATTGTGCTAATGCTACAGGATTAAAAAGTAAGCTACAGAATACAGGTAGTATGGTACTATCAATCAACATTCACCTTGAATATAAAAAACAAGATTTTACATTTTGAGAGAACATAACACATATTAAAAGCACAGAGCCCCAGCCAGCCAGGACTGGTGGCTCCCTTTCCGGCCGCGGGGAGGAGAGAGTAAGAAGAGGACAGGCCAGGAGTCTGTGCCACCTGAAACACCCCACAGTCTTCCCCAGCTGGGTTACCAGGTCCACGGGATACTCAGGAAAATACTATGTGATCCTTCTCTGTATCTTACACCTCACATATTGCACAGTAAATACACACACAAAAAAAAAGAGCCCTACAGTGCTAAGAGGAACACCTGCTCAATTTCTTTCTGCCAAAGTTCTTGGGCATTTGGATGAACAGAGGTGACCGACCACCGGGGTGCTGGTCACCGACGCCACAACCCTACATCCCAACCCAAAATTCATTTCTGCTGTTTTCAAAACTGCTTATTATTACCTCATACTGCAAGAATCCTTTACCCTCAGCACTGTGCTATGGGAAAGTCGTCTCTCACAGGGCTACTCTCTATATTTAGTCAAAGCCACTGTCCCGCTTCCCAAGTGAAACAAAACAAACACAGACAGCGAACCGAGACCTCTCCCCAAGGGTCTCGTCCATTTTGAGTGGACACACATACACCCAAGAGGAAGCACAGGCTGGAAACGGATCTGCCGATCTGCCGCGTGACCTCACGACCCATGACCACAGAGCCCGGGGGGTGGCAGGAAAAGGTGCGCTTCTGGGGACAGGGAGTCCCTTCTCCCCAAACCTTGCATCCCCATCCCTGAACATTTAACCCTTTTCCCACTGCAGTGCCATGACTACAGGGACACAAAAGCTAAGGACTCCAAGGTAGAGGTGAGGAGGGCGACCTGCTTCTGCAAGTAGAGAAGAATCTGTTGTAAGCTTACCCAAGTACCAGCTGCGCATTTACTGTCAACATGCGTCACGCTGCAATGAAAGCCATTATTTAGGAAAAAAACACGAACACACTGAAGCCGCTGAACCTTCCTTAAACCCAGGCAACGCGTGCAAAATTGGAGCTGGTCCGCAGCAACGTGCCTGATGGAGTCCTTCAAAGAAAACCTGCGCCGGGCCACTTTCTTCCTCCATGGGGAGTTTTCTCACAAATTATCTGGGAGGGCGCAGGGGTAGCCACAGTCTGCAAAAATGCTTGAGGGCCCTCCTTAAGGTTCACCTAGCTTCTCTCCAAATAATTAAACAGAGCAAACTTTCTATTAAGAAAATCTCTCCCATACATCACTAGGAAAGGTCTGCCATTGATTTCCCTGATGAAATATCAGTTAATTACTTAACCTTTCTTAATGAAATGATTAACTTCCTTTCCACAAACAAGGCAGTGTGATGTAATATCACACTGAGATCTCATCAACCAGGGATGAGACTGTCACTGTTCATCTCCACCCACTGCACTGTATCTTTTCAATCACTTACATTTTTCATCTTTTAAAAGGAACACTTTTATTCAGCGTCAGAGACAGGCTAGGTTTAAAACTTGGTCCATCACAGATTTTTTTTTAAGTATTTCAGGCTCTCAACAGAACTTAGCATCCTGTTTTAGGGCCATTCCCAACACTCCTTGAACTCCAGGGCCAGAGCAAGTGTGAAGATCTCAGCATAAAAACAACTGCCCACTTTTGAGCAGTGATTAAAAACAAGCCACACCCGATGTCAAAATGAAAATCTAAACCAAATTCAGTGAGGACAAACACTTTATTACTGAGTCTCTTCAAAAGGTATTTTATAAATACAAACAAAAATGCCTGTACAATTTTTATTTAAATAACTCATTTGATGTTACTGGTCAGCTTTCTCAGTGAAGCCCTGAATATTTAAACAAGCCTCTTTCACGTTTTCTCTTCCTGAATCCCATGACCTTGGAGGCTGTGTCATCCCACGTGCTGTGGCCTCGCTGGCTTCACAATCTTTCCCATTATCTCAGCCTGTCCCATCACACACAACGACAAAAAAATCGCCCAAGATGCTGAGGGAAAACAAAATACTTGTGCCAGCAGGGTTAATCTAATGAGTAAACAGTTCAGATTTTAAATTGAGATGGAATACTAAGAGAAAAAAAAAAATCCAGAAAACCATTTAACGCTAATTGGTAGCTACAAAGTGACAATGACCACTTGGGACGTGGACGCAGAAAGACCTGAGTGGAAAGGAAAGAGCTGTTATTTGGTGAAAAGTACCAAAGTGCCAGGTGCTTCCAAGCCCTTTGCCGGATGGAGAGGTGCTTGCTTGGCATCTGCCAACATCGCTCTTTGGGCTTGATTCTGCCAAAGCCGTCTGACTGTGTAAGGTTTCACAATAGCCAGTTAAACTATAACAAGGGCTGTCAGCTCTTCTCCAACTCGGACCGCTGGGCAGTCGGGCTTTTACACTGGGGTGGGCATCAGAATCGAATGGGCTATTTTCTAAAATGCAAAGAGTGGTCCTGCCCCCATGTGGTCTGTCCAGAAGTTGGGCAACCAACCACACCTCTATAGGGCTCTGAGTTTCACTCTTAATACTAATTCATATATGTTCAAAATAATACAAGCTCAACAGGGTGCAGCAGTGCATACCTATAACTGCAGCACCCGAAGGCTGAAGCAAGAAGGATATCAACATCAAGGCAAGCCTGAGATACCCAGTGAGTCTGAGGCCAGCATAGACTATACAGCAAGACACTGTCTCCAGAACAGAAATAACAATAACAAAAATGCAGACTGGACCTAAAGACAAAGCAAGTCACTACAACAAAAGAGAGAGATTTCAGTCAGAGTCTCTAGAAAGGAATCCCATCGCCCAGGGCTGTTCAGGTACACTAGAATTATGAGAGAATTATAAGATTCCCAGGTCAGCAAAAACAGCAATAACAAAACTCTGATTCAAGGATCTATATTTTTAATGACTATGATGTACTCACACGTGCACACACAGGCGCACACGTACCCACACACACTCTTACAAACTTGGATGCAGGTTGAGCAGGGGGCCTGACTACACTGTGCTCTATTAGGCCACTCTCAGTGTCCTTCCCTTTAGACATGGGCAGCTACCTCCATCCCCTGCTCACGTGGCCCTAGGGCAGGAAGGCGCCAGAACCTCTCCAACCAGGCACTGCCAACTCAGAGGATAGAGACTGAGGCTGGATGAACTCAAGGTGGTGGCAAGTGCTACATCCCTGAGCTCAGAGGACACCCCTTCCTACTCAACCCCTCACTCGCAGGCAAGAGCCTGGAGCACACCAACCCGCGTTAGGATGCACAGCTAAGGTGGAGAAAGACATCTTAGGAACTTAGTGTTGGACTCTGATGCTAGAAATACAATTCAGCACCCTACCAGATAAAGAAGATCACAAAATCAGCCAAGAATCTGGCAGAACACCGGGGCCCACCTGACTTACTAGGAATAAATACACTAAATATGTCTCCAAATATAAAACTCAGGAGAAAACCATTTCCCCGTCATAAGAGAATTTAAGCAGAAAACTGGCAGCGCCTGGTTCTGACCCACTCACTGACTTCACTACTGTTACATGAGAGCCTGTGAGACCTTCAACCCAGTTACACCCAGCAGGAAGACTCGAGTTTTCTGTTCAGTGATCCCCCACCTCAGCTGCCTGAATTAGCAGCAGTTTGATTAAATAAACTCACCACGGAACGATCCTGAGTACAGAGAACCAAACAGTAAACCAAATCCTGGAACATGGTTTTCTATATATTCTTACTTCATTTTTTTAATGGAAAAAAAAACCTATTTTTATTAAAAATGTGATTTGGGAAGAAAGTGCAATTAGCTCTGCCCAGGCGCTGCTGAGATATTCTGAACATCCCAGACATATGTAAATATTTCGTGATACCAGTTCCATTTCGGTAGACCTGTCACGATATTTACAGGGCTTGACAGTACTTCTGTCTTTAATTAAATTTTTGCCCAGATACTTTAATGTAATTTCAATAGATTATTAGTTGTCAGGATCTAATATAAATTTTGTTTACGATTTAGTTCCTTTAAGTACTCGGATTGAAGAAACTAATTTAACCCCACGACTGAGCGGCTGGGAGCGCCAAGACCAAACCACCGAAGATCCCCTAGTGCCCCTGCACTCTCTCAGTGATCGCAAGTTTATTACAGCATCATTGTAAATTTCATGGCACTGAAATGAGCATGATCCTCCACCCCCTTAAAACCGGCCAGCTTGGGTCTGTTCATGAGGACAAACTCCAGTCCACCTGCTCGGGTCCTGGGGCCTTCCCTTGAGGCAGCTGCCTCTCCCAGCAGCTGCCTGGGTACCAGTCATATTTTTCTCACCTGTAAGGCACATACAATAACAAACAAACACCTGTTGTTATGTAAAAAAGATAGGGCATATGTTAAAAACCTAAGTCAGGGGACTGCAAAAAAAACAAAACAAGCTTTGCAGAGACATCACAAGCCAATCTGGTAGATAGATTTCAGAGCTGGGCAAATCAACACTGTGGAAGTGGAAAATAAAATTTAAAGAAAAAGGACACAGCTTTCAACATAACGTTCTCATGAATGGGAGCTACCTTCTAAACAAGGCTTGAAAAATGCCTTTGCATAAACGGTAATAGGAGCAATTTACGAAAGGCACAAAGCACGCTAGGAGTCTCCTGATTGCCATGCCCTGCACCCCGGTACCCCTGCACCCCCCACCATTTCCTCCTTACAGATCACCAGCTTCAGGGCACGTTATCTATGGCATGAAAAAGCACAGCAGTTCTTGAAATCAAATGTTCCTTACAACATCTATTTTTAGGTTGGCAACACAAGCTAAATCTGCTTAATTTCCAATAACTGCATGGTCACACGCTCTCAGAAATCAACTAGGAAGGTCCTGTGTTGGAGGTGACTGTCACACAGAACACACCCCAAGTATGGCCAGACTTGGCCCTGTGCTAGGGAACTTGCCCCATCTCCTGGCCCACTGCTGCCTTTCCAGCTTTGGGGACCTCTAACTAATTCATCCAAGTACCAGACCACAGACACAGTCGTTTACATGAGCCCAGGTTAGCCGTCTGGAAGAGGCATGGGCCACAAAGTGGCCCACAGATTCAGACAGCATGTCATGGGAGAAGATCATTGTGAAAATACAGGGGCCCATGTGCAAACTCGCCAGCTCCCTGGCTTGCCTCACAAGCTTAGTGTCTGATCACCCAGTGGGAATTATTCCTACCAACTCAAAAACAAAGTCTCCTGAAAATACTACAAGTATACACAAAAGTATCGCACATGAAGTTCACCTGCCTGTTCAGCAGATGTCTTTTTTAAGGTTATTTTCTTTAGAAAGCAAATCTCTACCTGCTTGGGCTTTTAGAAACTCTGTATTCAAAAACATACTTTAAAAAGAGGGGAGGCAATATTGCCGGCTTAGCAAAAATGGCATTTACTATGACTGAAATCTATAAAAGGAATGTGACATCGAGCAGAAAGGCAAGAGCCCTCAGCAAAGAATTATTTTAAAAAATACAAAACAAACCTACCACCTGTGCAAATCGAGCTAGACTCTGCAAACCTTCCTCAGCCCTAGAGAAGCAGCTCATCGCTGATGCCTTGAAGTTGCAATTAAATTGTAGTAATTTAAGATTATCGCAAGAGCAAAGGGCAGCAGGGGCTCTTTGGAGGGTTTCTCTCTCCACTTAATGTTCTTCAGTCAGGGGTTAAATGAGTTTCTTTAATGCAAGTACCTTAAAGTAACTGAATCATAAACAAAATTTATACTATTTTCTGACAGCCTGCAATCTATTTAAATTTTATTAATGTGGGTCTAACATTATTTTTAGAAGACAAAAACTCTCGCTCTATCCTGTGAATATCCTTGGAACAACCAGAAATCACCAAGAGCTCCGTAACACACACACTTGTCTGTATACCCAGATTTTTTGGGATGCGAAATCTTGCAAGACAATATTTCCAATTCGACTTTCAGTCTTCAGCATGACACAAAAACCAAATACGCACAGTAACACTTGCAGCAAAGAGGAAGCGAGGTTCAGAAGAAGCTGTCACGTCTGCCACAGGGCCCCTTCCCTGCTTAATTTTGGCATGGGGCAGGCTGTGGTTTAGATACGTGCGGGGGGAAATATCCCAAGTCCTGTTAATTCTTACAGAAGAGGTTATGCCTCATCTTAGTGTGGGGAAAGCACTTTCTGGCCTTTTAAAACACAATACTCTTCAACAAAAGGACAAGAATGCAAACTGCAGGGTCAGGAGTGTTGCCTTCAGAGAACCAAGGGAAAACTTAGTAACAGCAACAACAAAAGCCTAGCCTCAATATTAACTCAGTTAATTTTTGCTATTGTTGTTAACAAATGATCTAACTAGAAAATATGTATGCCTTTTTTTAAAGGAAATAAACATTGCAGAAAATTGCCTAATAGCACCCATGTGTATGGTTAACTCACACTGCTTCATTATACAATAAAGGTATATCCAATAAAAGCTACAGGCTTTGAAACATGCTGTGCTCCATGGTTATGAAACTCTGTCTTACAAAACAACAACAACAAAAAAACCCTCAAACTGCTTAGTATGTGATCGACACTTGTTAATTAAAAATACAAGCCCTAAATGACAATTATTTTTATTTTTCGATATGTGTTTACTTGTCCTATTTCCTACTTTGTTCTATTTAATTAGAAATGACATTTAATTTGAGGATAGTTTATAGCTGGGGGAAAAAAAGTGTTACACAGTTTACACTCCAGGGTTTAAATATAAACATGAAATCTCAGACATCTCCAGTAATACAAATCCCTTAATTTGAGACAGTCTATTTGAAGTTACTGTTTCTTTCATTACGCTTTCATAAACCTGTTGAAGCAAAAAGCTTAAGTCATTACTATTACTGCTGTCCTCAAAAATGTAAACCAGTTTTCAATTTTCCTAGACAACAAGGATGACAAGTTACAAAAAACTTGAATAAAAGTCACAACATGGTCACGTGGAATGTCAAGCTAGAGGGCAAAAAAAAGAAAGAAAAAAGAAAAAAATGTAGAGAAAGCCCTCTCTGGCCTTTTCTTTCTTAAATCTAAGAGTAGAAGGACACAAAACTTAATCAGTAGAGATGCTCTCTCTCTCTCTCTCTCTCCCTCACCTTCACACCAGATTTAAACCCTCCCATGCAAAACGGTAACAAGGTAGCTACAGCGTACAGGCCATGTGAGTGGGCATAACTCCAGTGAGGGTCTAGTGTTGATGAAAAAGAATTCCATCTCCACTGCACTGGCTAGCAAGGCAACCTCTAGATGACTCAATATTCTCTGAATACCTTTTTTGGGTGCATTCTTCTTAGGAAGAAGGATGCATTAAAAATAAAGAAGAAAGACAGAAAAACTTGTTTAGCAGCTTGGTATCCAGAAGGAGCCCCGGAGTGAGCTGCCCAGCCTCCCAGCCCTCGCTGGCACCACAAAGCTCAGCGTTCGCAAAGGTCCATTTCTGCCCAAGTGAGCACACAGCGCTGCTCCCGGATAAAATGGCCCAGGTTCTCGCATAGCCGCTCCTGGCTCCTGACAACCGCCCCGCAGCAGCAGTTGCGTTTGATCCCTCCTGTTTCCTTAATTTGGGTTGTCAAGGTCCAGCAGTTGGAGGCTGTTTACTTTACTTTCCAAAAAAAAAAAAGTGATTTTTTTTTCTGTCTCTCATACAATGACTAATGGGGGGGGGGGGGATAAGGCAGGCAGTGGCAGAATGTTAAACCTTTCCTCTTCTTCCTTTGCAGTGAGGTTTTAGCTGACATTTTTTTGAATGGAAACTAGTTGAGTTCCTTTTTACATTTTCAAAGCTCTTTAATTATGAGACCTTTCAAACAGAAATATGGGGAAGTAAAAATATTCCAGTGTTCTGAAAACGTGAACCCCCATTTTCCTTTTCTGGACTCCAAGAAATGGGTAATTTCTACATTGAGAATCAAAATACTGGTGGAGTTCTTAAAGAAAAAAAAAAGGTCTGATCCATTTTCCTCAGAAAAAGAAAACTGGTAGGAACGCCTCTGTCTCAATTTTGAAAGCTACTCCCGAGTACAAAACACTGCAAGCCTTACTAATTTCTCTTCAATTTCCAATTAAGACACCTCCTGGGGGGGGGGGGGGGGAAGATTTTTCACTGTGGGAAAACCCAGGAAGCGGGTAAAAATTTTGCATAGATAATTCTATACTTCTGTATGTAAGAAAATATTCCTTTAAAGATCTGTGAGGCTTTCCCAGGCCAGCTATTGTGCACGTCCTCACGCTGGAGTCCACAGCAGGCAAAGGTGCGTGCGGTCCGTTTCCACAGCCTTTCGCAGGCGATCTACGGCGCTCTCGCAGAGCTCATGTTCAAAGAGCAGGGACAAAATATGAAACCCTAACTTATAAAATACCTGTGACTGGTCGTGGAGGCCACCCAGCCCCGCGCAAGAGGCCTGGGAACGCTCGCTCAGTACGGATATATGAAATGTTTATATTAATTTCATTACTGTGTTCAAGCTCCGCAGACGAGTCCGGGGGTGGCGAGGAAGAAGTAAGTTTCCGTTCGGGTCTGATGTTCTGGCTGAACAACAAGATGAAGAAGGAAGAGGAGCGCGAAGGATGGGGCCAGACTACATCAATACACTTTGTAATCAGCCCGGCGAGGGTATGAGGACACAATGACTTGGAAATAATTAATAGTCAGACGAGGGGAGCGAGGTGTCAAGGAGAGCGGTGGACACCACCGTATTTTATCCACGCATTTTCCAAGCCTGACCACCGGACTTTCGAGTTTTAGGAAAGAAAAGGTGCAAAGAGGGAAAAGTCTTCTATTTCAAAGCACCTACCGACTTGAGGGCGAGCACCTTCCAGGCTCTGGGCACTGACCGCGGCGCTCGCGCCCGCCTGGGAGGGCTCTGTGGCCACGGAAAAGCCCCGTGCAGCCAGGTGCTTGGGTGTCTCTTACAGCCGTGCCGCCCCCCACCCCCCGCCACGCCCGCATGTTTGTCCCGGCGGCGGTCGCCGCCTCGACTTACCCGCGGAGTCCAGGGAAGGAGCCGGAGCGCCGCCTTCACGCCCGCGAAGGAGGTGCCGGCAGCACCATGGTCCCCAGCGCCGCCACCGCCGCCGCTACTCCCGGCCCGCTGGCTCCGCTGGCTCGCTGCGCGCTCTCTTCCTCTTGCAAACTTTCAGGTTCTGCGGTCGACAAGAAACCGGGGCGACCCTCAGAGAGTCTTCCTCAGGCTGGTTGCGGGTGGGGAGTCGAAGGGGAAGGGGCGACGGGTGGGCAGGCTGAGGGGCCAAGACGAGAGGGCAGCGGGCTCCACGGACCCGAGTGGGCGCCGAGGGAGGCGAGGACGCGGCGCAGGGAACGCCTGCGAGGACCCGGGAGACAGCAAAGCCGGCCCCGGCCCAAGTCTCCGCACCTTCCCCAGGATCTTTCAAAGTTACAACAACAAAAAAGAAGGGGAGGGACGGAGGGGGAAAGGGGGGTGGGCTGGGGAGCCGATCGGAGGCTCTAGGTTGGAGTTACAACTGTTTATTTAGCCCTTATTCTCACAGGGGGCGGGAGTTGCGCGGGAATGGGGGGGGGGGCGGCTGCAGGCAGCATTTCGAGGCACACACTTGGGAGGGGGGCAAGAGACTTTGTTTCTGGGCTCGGAGCTCCTCGGCGCCCGCGTATGTCACCGCCAGTCTCCCGGGACCGAGGCGGAGCTCACAACAGGTGGGGCGGGGGGCTCCTTGAGGGCCAAAAAGGAGAAGGAATCAAAGTTTCCGAGCTCGCCCGTGCCCGGGGAGGATGGCGGGAGGCGGGGGCAAGGGGAGGCGGAGGAAGCGAATGACCGCGACCCCACGGCAGCTGGCGAACTCCTCGGTTCCTGCCGCCCGCCGCCGCCTGGGTCTCCACCCCAAGCGCACGCCGCGCCGGCTCGCTGGCTCCGGGAGACGTCTCCGCGGGACTGGAATGGAGCGCAGGGAGCCGGGAGGAAGGCTGCGCGCAGGCGGGCCACTGAAAGTCATCGGTGGCGGGGCAGGGCCAGAGGGACCCGGCTACCGGCACGCACGCCGACGCAGGACAGATCAGAGCTCTGGAAACCCCCGTCAGCTCCTTAAGTCTAAGGGGAGAAGGGGTCGGACCAGAAAGTGTGAGTGGTGAGGGAGACCCGGGAGCGGCGATGCCCCGCAGCGCACCCAGTTCCGGAATCCACCCGCGGATCTGGACACCCGGCAGGAGCCGGCGCTTCGCCGGAGGCTGGGGCTGCTGGGGCCGCACATTGAAAGGGGTGCTTGTCTGGCAGAGGCTGCCCCGGTGTGCACCGAGTTTTCCAAGCTCCGGAGGGCTAACGGGACAGCGTCCCCACCGCTAGCTTGGGGTTAGGCGCGCGTGGCTCCTGGATGTCCCCAAGCTCAAGGCCCTGGGCGCTGGCTTTCCTAGGTAGTCAGCCGGGGCCGCGGGGCAGCAAGGAGCCTCTCACCCCCTTGGACAGGAAGGGGGAAAGTTTGGTCCAACTGCAAACTTTGAGCACAGGGGGCGCCCGCCGCAAGCCCCCTCCCGCCGCGGCCCCAACACGGGGCCTCGCACCACCCGGCGACCCCCGCACGCCAACGCCGGGCACTGAAAGTTGCGACAGGCGGCCTGGGCTGATTGATTTCTCTACCCTGGGCGATCATGGAGAGCGCAGAGTGGCGAAGAAGCTGAGCGGGAGGCAACCTGGGCCCCCTCGCAGCCACCACCTCACACCGCCCCCCCTGGACTTATGCAAATCAACCCCAGAGTGCAGAGCTCCCCCACCCTCGCGCAGCTCACCCCCACCACAGAGCCTGGGCCTGTTCACCCGGGAAAGAGGAGAGAGAAGGGGTGGGGGAGATGCACGTGGAGCCTGAAGGTGGAAAGTAGTTTTTTTCTTTTTTTTTTTTCCTTTTTCCGTTTCTTTTTTTTTTTTTTTTTTTTTTTTTTTTTTTTTTTTTTTTTTTTTTTTTTTTTTTTTTTGTTGTTGTTGCTGGTGGTGGTTGTTGTTCAAAGTGGCGGAAACAAGGCAGGAGGCGGCTTGGGAAAAAAAAGTGGAGCAGAAATGGAAAAATACAAACTCACCCGCTGCAAATCGTCTCTCGGTGCAAACTAAGGTGTTTTCGGGCCTTTCCCCCCGCGCGCGCCCACTCCCGCCCGCGCGCGCACCCCGCGCACACACTCACCCGCGCACACGCACACACACTCGCGCACACACGCACTCCGGGCGAGGGCCGGGCCGCGGAGTACAGCATGCAGCCGCCACACAATAAATAACAATAGATTCCTCCGCTCGGGACTAGCTTCTCGGAGCTCCGCCAGCGCCACCGGCGACGGCGACAGCAGAGGCGCGGTAGCGCCGGGCCGGGGCACCCGCACTCTGGTCTCCGGCTCGCCCCCGCCTCCCGCAGGGAACCCCTCCTCGCCTTTCGCCCTCCCAGTGGGCTTCAGGGCGCCCCCAAGCGTAATCTGTGCCCCCTCCCGGGCCCCGGGGGCTCGGGCGTCCGTCCCCCCCTTCTCCGGCATCCCGGAACAAATAAATAAATAAGGCGCGCGAGAGAGGCCAACGCGTCGCGGAGGGAGATGTTGTTATTTTTTGCTGTTGTGCGTCCCTGACGTCACATCCACCTGCTGGGTAAACAACAGGGCTCACAGCAAAAAAAAAAAAGAAAAAGAAAAGAAATTGCCCAAGCAGAGTGGGGGAGGGGCGGAGGGGGAGGGGTCCGGGAGAGAAGGGAGCACGGGGCGTCTGGCTGGACGGGGAAGAGGCGCAGAGAGGCAGGGAGCGCCAGTGCCTGGCAGAGGCATCCGGCAGGAAAGACCTGGAAAATAAGGGGCATGGAGCGGGGGAGGGGGGAGATTCCTTAGAGGATTGGAAAAGGGGGGCCTCCGACACCGGAAAATGAGGAGGGAGCGAGAGTTACAGCTGGGGGCGAAGGCGGGCGACGCCGTGGCTACTTGCCGGGCTTCTGAGCTAGGAATGGAGAAGGCGAGGAGAGGACAGGCTAGAAGGGGAGTTTCCTCCGTTTAAAAGTGAAAGTGTTCCGCCCTGGTGACAGCGGAGGCCAAGGAGGGGGGTCCACTGCCCTATCCCTTCCCATCTTTTCTCCGTCTTTCTTTCTGCACTTTGTCCAAGGAAAGGAGCAGAGTTCGGGGGGTGAAAGTTCAGGAGAAGGACAAACGCCGTGTGCAGCGGCACAGCCGCGGCTGGCGAGGGGTTTTCCTGCCCTGCAACCCGGAATCCGGAGAGGGTTAATTGGGAAGGCTTTCCCGCTGCCTCCCTGGTCACAGCCACTGCCGGAACATGTACTTCGGCCCACCTCGGGGGGAAAGTGGCTGCTTTAGAGCTGAGTTCCTGCCCTGGCTCCTCTTAGGAGAAAACACGGGGGAGCAGAGCGTCAATCAGTTGTTTAACACTAATTACTTGCTCGCCCACAGACCACTCAGTGCCGAGAGCTTTTCCCATTCTTTGGAAAGGTGAAGTGGGTTTTGTCTTTTTTTTCTTTCTTTCTTTCTGTTTTGCTGTTTTGAAGTTTGATTGAATTTGGAAATTGGAAGCAAAGGAGAAGCACGGACGGAATGTTTTGAAATCCAGGCGTGCATACATAAAAACAGGCCCCGCGTATATTTTTCGCTTTTATCAACACAGACAAGGAAGACGGTTTTGTTTCCAAAACGTGACTTAAAAGCTTAGAGGACCTCCGTGGCGTGTGGTTGTTAAGAGAAAGAATTTTGTTCAGAGCCATCACCCCAGAGGCTGCCAAACTCCCAAGGCAGCCTTCCCAACTACTGGCGGGCGGGATCATTGGGCCAATTCGTTATGAAAATATATTAAAAGCCACCCGTATGGATTGTTGCAACGTACTTCCCCTTAGAAGCCCAGGGAGGCACCTTATTCCTTTGGTCTCGAGACCAGCACGACTGTAGCTGATAAATATCCTGAAAAGCTCATTATAAATTTTCTGCATGTCTTTCTACAAATATTAAACATTCACTTACAGAAAAAATATTTAAATCTCAATTCCAATGACAGCATAACACTACCCCTTGAAAAATCATATAGCTTTGCAAGTAAAATACTTAAAAAGCCATTCACCAGAGCTGTTGTAGAAGTAAAACCAGAGGAAGGGAAGCTGCCCCCAGTGATCCCAGCCTGGTAAAATTCAGGTGGAGAGCGCGCGGTGCTGCAGCCTACAAGGACTGGCCGCCCACGTCAGGACTAGTCATTACATACCTAAAACGCATTTTAGTGGATGTTAGAATTTCTTAGCTGGGGTCAGGGGCACAGGCCTGTAATGTCAGCACCATTATGGGAGGCTGAGGCAGGAGGATGTGAAGTTGGTGCCCAGCCTGCAACTTAGTGGTATCTTGTTTCAAAAATAAAAATGCGTTGGGGATGTAGTTCAGTTTGAAGGCCCTGGGCTGCATCCCCAGTGAAACAAACAACAACAACAACAACAAAAAAAAAAAAAAATATATATATATATATATATATATATATATATATATATATATATATCTTGGAGGGGTGTGCTACAGTGTTGATACCCCTTAGTAGACATGTAGGCATGCCCAAGTGAAGCTCCTACCCGTGGGACACTCACACAACCTACAGTTGTCAGTAATATGTTTAGTATTTATCCAGTGTTTGCCAGGAGCTAGGCACTGACCTAAGATTGATGTCTATCAACTCAAGTTATTACTCCCAGAGACCTTCCCATAGCTGTGGAAATTCCGTACCCTGACTTGCTATGGAATTCACAAGACAAAGTAGCAAGTCTATCAGAAAATTTGTTTTTAATTTTCATAATGTTTCTGCTAAATATAACATGTTGATGCTACGTGCCAGGTGGCACAATGGATACTCAGGGGATTACAGTTCCTTTCAATGCAACAAATGGGCACCTAACCTCTACAGAACAACTCATGCAACCATCTTGTGTTTCAGACTGTATTTTTAAGCATCCTTATTGCTATACTCTGAAAGACCGGAGTCTGCTTCAGATCCTGGCCGCACTGTAACGGCCTTAAATTTTACATCACCTCACCAGCTGAGGGTAAAGTCAGGTTGGCAACAAGCTTGCAGACAAAAGGAAACCCTTGTTGCAGATCCCACCATGGATGGTAACCCTTCTGTGTGGGCCACCACCTGAAGGGCTCCACCTGCCAAGAGTGTGCCCATTCGGGTCACATTAGAGACAAACCTAACTGCAATGAATGGAATCTTCATTTTTCAACACTGTCATGTTACCATCGTAAGTAGCAGATTTTAATTTATCAATAATCTACTAGAAATTTCTTTTTGTTAAATTAAAGCAAGAAGAGTTTTTGAAATAAAAGGGCATGGGGGTAGGACGCCACCTTTTGGTGACAAAACAAATAGAAAGCCTTTTTTTTTTCAAAACAGATGTTCCTGACATTTTATTTTTAATGACACCAAGGCTAACGCGTTTGTACCTACTTCCTTGTATTGTAAGTAACAGGGGAAAAGGCAATGTAAATGCATAATTACCAAAGGATAGTCAGTGATGGCCAGCCTGTCTCCAGGGAGTCACTGTGTGTTAGTGCACGCACTGTCACAGGCACACAACAGTGTGAGCTTCACCCTCTAAATGGCTGCACACTTGGAGAAAGGAATGGGGCCTGGATACGCTACACTTTGTGACATGTCTGACAGCCTTAAACCTAGAGCTGAGCAGAAATGAAGGTCCATTTTTTTTTTTTTTTTAAGACAGCTCTGGAGTCCAGGCTGGTACTAAACTCATCATAGACTACTGGCCCCGAGCTCACAATGATCCTTCAGCCTCAGCCTCCTGAGTACAGAGATTACAGACCTGTGTCAACCTGCCTGGTCTAAAATCCTCTTAATTCAGTGTATCTTCAATTACAGTTGTAGTACTACCTTCCTGATTTTTTACCATCTCTATACGAAATAATAATTCCTGGGTAATTAATAAACTAATTCATCAGACTGAAATTATGGTAGTAATTATAATAAATGTTTTCATTTTTGTCAATCTACTTTTTATGTATTTTTCTGTTAGAACTTTAAGAGGGAAATCAGTATCATCCTCCATAAATTAAAAACAAGCACAGTGAAGATAATGCAGCTGACTTCTGTTTGTGTGTCAAAGGAAACGTACAAACCCAAAATTTAAAAAGTAAATGTCACCTGTGTTGAGAAGGGTTGAGGACAGGAGCATCCCTGGGGGGAAATGTGATTTGTGAACAGTGAGGATTGGAAAGTGTTTGAAGAGGAAAACAGTGCACACCTGAAACCCCAGCACTCTGGGAGGCTGAGGCAGAAGGATCACAAAGTTTGAGCCCAGCCTGGTCAGCTCTGTGACTCAGTGAGATCCTGTCCGAAAATCAAAATTAAAATTGAGCTGGGTGTGTGAAGGCCCCAGGTTGCATCTTCAGTGCTACAGATGAAAATAAAAAATTAAGGAAGGAAGGAAAAGAAAACAAATACAGTTGTCAACATACGGGCAGTGTCACCCCATGCAGCACTGTCTCAGCTGCCACCCTGGGTACTGGGGGAAACAGAGCTGAGCATGTACAACTGCCAGTGGGGAAGGTGAGGGCTGAGGATGGCTCATGACCAGGCAAAGGTCAGAGTCCAGATGCCCAGCCCTGGTTTCTCTCTCATGTTTTTTTTTTCCACCATGGCCAGTGAGTGGCTCATCTAGCTCCTAGGAGCAGCCTTCCTGGTATCTGATGGTGGGGAAACTGAGCCCACAGTAGGTCAAGAATGAGCTCAACTCTCTCTTCAAACTTGCAGGCACAGCAGCAGCCAAGTGGGTATGGGTGCAGGGTGGCCAGGAGGAGGGTCCTGGGCACGGGCGAGCCATTCTCTTGACGCTTAGGACAACTTTGAATGCTGCCCATACAAATTTCCCGACTTTCTTAAAACACTGAGTTTTTCTTTGCTTTTTTTTTTTTTTTTTTTTTTTTTTTTTTTTTTTTTTTTTTTTTTTTTTTTTTTTTTTTTTTTTTTTTTTTTTTTTTTTTTTTTTTTTTTTTTTTTTTTTTTTTTTTTTTTTTTTTTTTTTTTTTTTTTTTTTTTTTTTTTTTTTTTTTTTTTTTTTTTTTTTTTTTTTTTTTTTTTTTTTTTTTTTTTT
>PVKB01005543.1:40521-93293 GCA_004027205.1 Ctenodactylus gundi | reverse complement strand
CCTTGAGCAAGCACTTTAACCAGTGGCCTACACCTCCAGCCCCAACTTCTGTATTTCAGTTGGTACTACCTCCATTGTCCTCATTTCTGGGTTTTTCTGTTACCTTTACTCTCTAACTTTCATTCATTAATCTGGTTCAGTGCTATCATTAAAATCTCTTGCCGCGAGAGCACCTTCCGTTTTCCTCTCCTAATTTAAGTCCCTCTCCCACTGAACTGGTTTTCTCACTTTTTGAATTAGCCTTAAGCTCTGCCCTTTGCACCTTTTCTTACATTCCCTGACCTGCAGGAAAATTCAGCCCTTAGCGCCTCCAATCCAAATCCTTCTCACTCTTCGAAATAATTAAAGTATTCTCACCTTCCTCAACTAGCTTTTTGACCACTCGATTCGAAAATATTTCGTCTACTACGGAATTCCTACATTGTCATATATAGCTGATCATTAATTCGACATTTTAACTTAGTGGTGACTCACTACTGCTCTTTAATTGATATCGGAACATAACTATTTATGCCCCATACTAAGCAACGCGCAGTGTACAGTCACTCATAAATACTTATTTTTGAATGGCTGATTTACTGATTGAAAGTACATCCTTCCATGGAGATTACTGTGTCAGGAAAACCTGAAAAGAAGGCACGGGGTGAGAACAGACTGTCATTCAGCTGTCATCAACGCTTACTTTACGTGGCTAAAATCAGACCAAGACAAAGAAGTCACTCTTAGCCTTGAGCGGACAGATAGAAAACAGGCAATCACAATTTCCATTCCTTTTGGCATATCCATTTCTAAAAGTCTGTGGTTCTAATTTGTCCCTACCCACCCACATCCCCCAACAACCCAAAGGATAGAAGAGATTGAAAAAAGACTGAGGTAATTTCAACACTGCCAAAAAATCCAAAATCAGCCCTGATGTCGATCCCTCCCTCTCAGTCTTGAAAACTTCAGGCAGATACTATGTACTGGGCAACTCCCAGGTTAATCTCCAAAAAAGAACTGAGGTAAAGTGCTGGTGACTGGCTGACTAGGTACGGAAGGTTGATTCGTTCCAAGACGGCCAGGGACAGATACAAATCTACTCTTGCCCGGACAAATCACCCACGCTGAGCGCAGATTGGAAAAGTGATAAGAGGTTGGTGGTCCGGAAGACCAGGTATTTCCTCCTCTTTAACAGTAGCTGCGGGGCGTTCCCAGACTGGGTGGGCAGCCCGCGGAGCTATTACAAGATCCGGAGGGCGGCGGGTCCCACCGAAGCAGGATGCAGCCGCGTCCCGGAGCGGGGCGAGCCCAGGCCTGCACCCACCCCGCCCCACAGGCCGGGATCCGCCAGAACCGGGCAGCGCCCCGCAATCGGCCGCGGTCTAGCCGGCTGCCAGCAGCCAGACTCCGCCCCTTCCCTCTTTCCCCGCCCCTCCGGGCAGCAGCAGGACGCAGCTGCCGGCGTGCGGAGAGCGGCCTGTCCCGCGCCCGGGCGCGAGGGCGGAGGATCCAGCCCGGCTGGGGCGAGCACCTGAGCTGTCGCCATCCTCGGAGACGGACGAGCTCTCCGTGTCCTCGTCCTCAGAGCTGCTCCCTTCGTTTTCGGCATAGTCCACTTCCATCTCATCGTGATGGTTCGTCTCCTTCTTATCCCCACGGGAATGGACCGGCATTTTCCAGCCGCGCCGTCTCTTCCCACTGCCGGCGCCCAGATCTGCCACTGCCGCTTCAATGAAGGGCGCGCCGAACGCACCGACCCACCCCGAGGCCGAGCTAGTTCCTAGCCCCCGCGGTTCCTCCCCGCCCCCGGCCCGGGGCCTCACACCCTAACCCGCAGGCTCTACACAGGGGGCCCTGCCATTGGCAGGCTCTGGCGCTGGACCGGGGGCGGGACTCGTCCTACAGGGTCATGGTTGGTTGCCCTTAATGACGGCGCGGCCTTCTGGTGTATGTCGGGAGTTGTAGTTCTTAGCCGTCAGACCTGCAGGGGCTGCGGGTTTCCGTGGTTCAGCAGTCTTGCTCACTTTTTCCTTATGGACTTCAAGTCCCACAAGGCACGAAGGCTGACAAACTGTCGCAGTTTATAAACTAAACAGAAACAGATTGTAGGAATTTGTTCTGTAGGTATCCTTTTCCCGCCAAGTGATTGTCTGCACTCTCTGGCTATTGGAGATGTTTGTGTAAGATGTCAAAGTGTCTTTTTGCCCGAAAGAGTCTTTGCTTGTTCGTTAAGCATGGAAAATCATCTCTTCCACCTTCGAACCTTGGTTACTAATAAACTACTATAAACTACTAATAAACTACTATGTCGAACACTAACTGCAGAAAAATAACTTGAACAATGTTGCACACACACACAAAAAGTAACTACCTCTTATGAGCTGTGGAAGTGGCTCTTCGGTTAAAGCGCTTGTAAGCGCTACGTTCAAACACTAAATGCCCGAGTCCGATTCCCCAGCACATCCCAGCCCTTGGGAGGCTGAGACAGGAGGATTGCCTTGAGTTCAAGGTCAGCTTGTACTCCATAGTGAGTTCAGGACTAGCCTGGGCTGCAGAGCGAGACCCTGTCTCAAAGAAAAACTTTAAAAATTGTTCTTCAAACTTTTGCAATCAAAAATAGGAGAAGTAAGTTTTATACTGGTGAGGCTGGAGGTGCCCAGGTGGAGGGGTTAAAGCGTTTATCTAGCAGGCCCAGGGCCACATAAAACTGGGTGTACTGGCACAAGCCTTTAATCCCAGCACTTGGGAGGTTGAGGCAGAAGGATTGCCTTGAGTTCAAGGTCAGCCTGGGCTCCACAGTGAGTTGAAGAAGAATTTTTATCTTGGTATCGTGGATCTAGGATTTTTTAGTTTCTTTAACCAAATGATTTAACTTCAGTTTTCAATGAAAATTTCATATTTGACTTTCTCAAAGATAGGATGTATAGACAAAGAAGACTGAGTAACTACCATAATCATAGCTCATATTAACTTACCATTTTTGCCCTGTCTCAGGTGTCTTGGTAGATCATTATGTAGGATATATGAGTTTCATAGTTAAATATCCCTGAGGTAGGTGCCACTATTACCCCATTTTCCAGATAAGGAAACCTCATTTACAGACCCTTTTTTTTTTTTTCATTAAGTCCCAGCCAGGCTTCAAATGGCTGTGTAGTACAGGCTGGCCTGAAACACGCTATCCTCCTGATTCACTTTCCTGATTATTGGGATTACAGGCATGTGTCATCACGGTCCAGGTGTAAGCAAAGTTTAAAATCATATTTTATAAACAATGAAGATAGGGATAATTTGCTATGAGGGCTACATTTTTTTTCTCTCAAACATGAGATCGAAAGACATTTGACAAAAGATAATAAGGACATTCAGACATAACTGCAGCACAGCTGGACTTGTAATTAATGACAGAAAACAGTTCAAGAGCTGCCCATCTCCTACAGAGTAATATCCAAATTAGGGAGCTTTTATTATTCAGTGTTAACCTAATTCTTCCCTTCTCATTATGCTTTCCAAAACCAAACTTGTTACAGTTGCTAAACAAATAAGACGTTTCCCATTTCAGTGTCTATACATTAGCCACGCCTGGTGGACACAGGCCTGTAATCCCAGAACTCTGGGAGACTGAAGCAGGAGGACCACAAGTTCTAGCTCAGCCTGGGCAATTTAGCAACTTAGTGAAACTCTGTCTCAAAATAAAAATAAAAATGGGCTAAAGATGTAGCTCCATGTGAAGGCCTTGTATTCAATTCCCAGTACACACACACACACACACACACACACACACACACACACACACACAACTGTTCACACTTTCTATTCCTCTGCAAACCCAAACTTCACCTTTTCCTTTTCAAAGCCACTTTCTTGACCACACCCGTCATCACCTATACCTCCACCACCCAGAACACCATTGTTGTACACAACCCTACTCTTGTCCTTTGTATTTGGCAACTTTGCACTTGATTCTATAATACTGTATTGTGAATTATTTAGCAAATGGGTCACTCACTGGATTGTGTTCCATGAGACCACTGATTGTCTTGGTGTGGGATGCAAATTCAAAAGCAAGCTGGAGACGGGCAGACAAAGTTAAAAGATAGAAATTTCACATGAGTAGTATTACCACTGAGTTGTTACAGAGAATTCTAGCTGATTTTTAAGAGAAAGTGGATATTTGCACCTTTAATATGTGTTATCCAGATTTGTAAACATTTTCTCAAGTAGGATTTTGTTTTCTTTTGTTTCTTAAGCTCCAGATTAAATACAAACTCTCTGACTTCAATTAATCTCTGTTGTATTGGCAGCTAGCAGAGTGTCTGCTGAATAGTAACAATTGCTTCCATTTCTGGTTGCTGTTCCTGTGACAAGCACTGTTTTTGCGTTAAGTAATTCATTTAATTTCATAACAACCCTATTATGGTTTTGTCTTCCCTTTTGTTTTATTTTTTGTTTTGTCTTGTGACAGGGTCTCACTCTGTACCCCAGACTGGTCCTGAACCGAGTGGTGTAGCCCAGGCTGGCCATGGACTCAAGGCTTTGGTGTTGCTAGGTGGCACGATACCAGGCTTTATGTGGTGCTCAGGGCTTTGCACTTCATAGGCAAGTGCTTTAACCACTATGCCACTTCTCCAGCCCCACACCTCGTATTTATCAATCCATTTCTATTTATACATTTATTGATAGCCCTCTGAAACTCATGATCAGTTATCAGCTGACTCTCCCATATCGTTAGCCTTATCTCTGCATTGTCTTTCAGCTTTCTTGTTCTGAAGGAAAGATGGCCCTTCCTGGGACCCTATTTCACGTACCCGCTTCCCCTGAGCCCCATCACAGAGGAGGTGGGTATCTTGTCCTGGGTGCTTCTTCCAGCCCTTCCTTAACCCCACCAGCTGGTGATCAAGATAACCCACACCACCTCCTACTGTTGCTGTCATCCATGCACCCCCGGGGCTGCCCGCCTTCCTGTGAGCTTCAGGCTCCATGTCATTCTAACGGTATTCCTTTTCAGAATTTTTGGTGGTTGTATTTGCGAAGTCAATCCTGTGCCATTCCATTTCCTCTGGTGTGAAGGAGACATAAAATAATTGCGGCATTTTCTTTCTCATGCTCCCCTGTATCTTTTTTGAGCATAGTGTATTAAAATCTGTTTTATTAATCATTTTACTATTACATAATAATGTGATTGCCTAGAAAGTTATTTAAAATATATGGCGCAGTGCCTGGCTTTGTCAGATCTCAGCATTTTACCATGTTTGCATTAGGGCCTCTTCAATGCCAATGCTCCTCTTTCCTTTTAGAAAACCATGACCCTGATTCTGGAGCTTTTGATTATCATACAAGTGTACATACTATTTTTATTTTTATTTTTACTTTGAGACAGGATCATGCTCTATAGTCCAGGCTAGTCCTGAACTCACTATGTAAGCCAGGCCAGTCTCAAACACATTTAATCCTCCTGCCTCAGCCTCCCCAGCTTATGTGGTGCTGGAGAATTGAACCCAGGACTTTGGGATTGCTAGGCAAGTGCTCTAACTGCTAAGCTATCCCCTCTGCCCTACATACTTTTTTTTTGAGACAGGGTCTTGCTCTGTGGTCCAGGCTGGTCCTGAATTCACTTCAGAGCCCAGACTGGCCTTGGACTCACGGCAGTCCTCCTGTCTCAGCCTCCTGAGTGCTGGGATTATAGGCGTGGGCCACCACGCCCAGCTTATGTGGTGCTGGGGAATCGAGCTCAGGTATTTAGCGCTTGGCTTAGTGCTTGCTCAAGCGCTTTAACTGCTGAGCCATTCCTCCAGCCCCAACACATACTATTTTTATATAGATAAGTGTCCATAAAAATATGTAGTATTATTTAGCATACCTCACAGTGCTTTTCCCCTGTGGTATAGAAGACTGAGCTCACAGCCTTTACACCGAGCTACGTTCTCAGACCTTCTGTACTTTATACTTTGATACAGGATTTCAATAAGTTTCCCAGCCTTCAATTTGAGGTCCTTCCTCCTCAGCCTCCCAAGCCACTGGTATTACAGGTATATACCATTGCACCTGGCTAAAGTAGTCATATTTTAAAATGGTCTCAAATATTGTGAATTGTGCTACAACTTTTTCCTAACAAATGTTTTGAGATTTATCTATAGATTATACTCTAATTCAGTTGTTTTTACCTATTCTAATTCTAATGTATTCCATTGGTTAAATATAGTTCATTGAGTGCTTATTACAAATTAACCGCTTGCCAGGCCGGCCTGGCTTGGACCACACAGTGAGACATTGTCTCAGAAAGCTAAACAACAAAAAAAGTTACCTTAGTGAAAATTGTATAGATTTATGAGAGAATATATGTGAGAATGTCCTGTAGCTCATTAGTCTCTAAAATGGGACATACAAATCTAAGCACTGTACCCTGGGTTCAGGAAGAAAATATTAAAACTTCTATTTGTAATATTTTCAGGGTTTTTTGTGACATGGTCTCATTCTGTAAACTAGGCCGGTTGTGAACTCACTACGTAGCCTCCAAGTTGGGCAATCCTCCTACCTCAGCCTCCTGTGGGCTGGGATTACAGGCGTGCACTTACATGTCCTGCTTATGTGGTGCTGGGGAATCGAACTCTCTGGGCCTTGAGCTTGCTAGGCAAGTGCTTTACCACAGAACTATTCCTCCAGCCCCAGAATTTTCAGTTTTTGTCTTTGTTTTTAATAAAGTAGATACAATAAAACATCTATAATTCCATTTTTGTTTTGATTTATCCTTATATTCTTCTTGGGCTTGTTTTTATTCACCATGTCCTGCTTATAAAGGGAAACCAGCAATTCCAGGATTCCCCACATGGTGGGGCTGAGACACCAGCCAACCACACAATCCTCAAACTTTGCCGCCAGTGGTCTACCCAGGCCAGACGTTGGAAAACACAGAGTTTGCTACCAATTGCCAGTACTCAAATCAGAGAAAACACTCTCATCATTCAAACTAGAAGGGCTTTAAGGACCTGCACTGGTAACTGGATGAATCCTAATCTTTAAATTATGCCAACTATAGGAGAGCGTGATTTCAGTCACTTAGTAATGAAATAACCGACCACGGTTATAAATAGTCTGTTTTATTGGTGAAAGAGCCCCCCTCCCCCTCTACCCCGTGGAACTGGGGATCAAGCAGCCTAGGGCCTTCACATCACACTGAGCTACATCTCACCCCCGCTGCTACCCCCCCCTCCCTTTTTTTTTAAAGACTGTCTTACTCTGTTGTCTAGGCTGGTCCTGAACTCACTATGTAGCCCAGGCTGTCCTCTAAGTCACAGCAATCCTCCTGTCTCACCCTCCCAAGTGCTGGGATTACAGGTATGCATCACTGCATCCAGTTTACGAAGTGCTGGGAATTGAACCCAGGGCCTTGTGCTTGCTAGTCAAGCACTCTAACCACTGAGCTATGCCCCCAGTCCCTTTCTTTTTTTCTTTCTTTCTTTTTTTTTCTTTTTTAGTTTTGATTTACAGACAGGGTCATGCTAAATTGCCAGGTTGCCTAAGCTGGACTTGAACTTGCAGTCCTCCTGCCTCAGCCTCTCAACGTATAAAGAACCATTCTTATATTAATTCATTTGCAGATATTAATTCTAAGATTAAACTATAAATTTGACAACACTTCTGTTAGCATATTCATTATGATGTTATTTCAATAACATCAAGTTATTGATGTTAACGCAAGTTATGTGTTTTTCTGCAATCAATATCTCATTTTCATAAGTAGAAAAATTCCCTTTTTCTGTTTTTTCTCAAGAGTAAATATTTTATATGCAATTTTTAAAAAATCATTCCTCTTCAAAGAATTTTTCTGTGTAGGTGGTACAGTGGACAAGTTTTGTGTTTTTTTTTTCTAGTGCCCGTCCATTTTTGAAATAATAGCTCCTAATTTTTATATCAAATATCACCCCTGTTCAATTAATTCAAATGACTAGTTAGACTATTACATTCCCCTAGCTCAGGATCTCCAGGTCCAGTTATGGACAAATGAACCAATCTGGGCCCTGGCAGGCACAGTTAGAACCTTCTACTGGAAGTAGCAGGAAGGAACTCTCTTTTTCTTGTAATTAAAACTACAATTAAGCCTGTAAGTGCAGGTTTGCTGGGACCTTTACTCTGTGGAGGGATGGGATAATGGCAACTCAGAAGAAATAGTTGAAATAGTGAAAGAGAATTTTTTCTACTGACGTTATCTAAGCACTAAGTATCTAAGTATGTGCATTCAGCGCTTATTCTTAGACTTTCAGTTAATGAGCCAATATATTCCTCTTTTATTACTTATTTATGTAGGTGCTGGAAATGAAGCCCAGGACCTTTGCACTGAGCTATATCCTCAGCCCATTTTTTAAATTTTTGATTCCGGAACAGGGTAGTACCAAGTCGCTAGCTGCCCATTCTGGGCTCTGGCCTTATGATTCTCCTGCCTCTGCCTCCCAGAGGGCTAGGGCTAGAGGCCAGTGCGCTGGGCTAGCTAAAATTTCTCTTTTCACTCTTTCATTTTTTTTTTCCAGTATTGAGGGTCAAACGCAGGGCCTCGCAGAAAGTATGCAAATACAAACGTGCTGCTGAGCTACATCCCCAGTTCTTGAAGTTCTTTTAATTAGTTGTTCCTTTGAAGTGAGAGTCCAGACTAGCTCAAGTAGCTGGGTTTAAAAAAACAAAACAAAACAAAACAAAACAAAAAAACATGCTATGTGTGCTTTTGAATAGAAGCAATGAATTAAAAATTAAAATTTTTTTCTTTGAGACAGGGTCTCACTCTGTAGTGCAGACTGGTCCTGAACTCACTGTGCAGTCGAGGCTGCCCTCAAACACATGGCAATCCGCCTGGTTCGGCCTCATCAATGCTAGGATTATAGGTATGTGCCACTACCCCTGGCTTTAATAAAATATTTTAAAATCTCCTATTATAATTTCTTACCTATTCTCTTTTTTTCAAAAATCTGTTAGCCAGGTTCAGTGGTATAAGTCTATAATCTGAGCATGCTGGGAGGCTGAGGCAGGAGAACGCCAAGTTCAAACCCAGACCAGGTACCTTAGTGATGTAGTGAGATCCTGTCTCAAAATAAAAAATAAAAAAAGGGCTGGAGGAATGGCCGAGTAGTTAAAGCTCTTGCCTAGCAAGCGTGAAGCAAACGCTAAGTACCCAAATTCAATTCCCCAGCACCACAAAAAACCGGGCGTGGTGGTGCATGCCTGTAATCCCAACACTCGGGAGGCTGAGACAAGAGGATTGCCTTGAGTCCAAGACCAGCCTGGGCTCCATAGTGAATTCAGGACCAGCCTGGAGGGTACAGTGAGACCCTGTCTCAAAAAAAAAAAAAAAAAAAAAAAAAAAAAAAAAAAAAAAAAAAAAAAAAAAAAAAAAAAAAAAAAACGTTGGGAACGTAGCTCAGTGTGACGTCCTAGTTTTAAGCTCCCATACTGCAAAATAAATAAATAAAATTTTAAAATAAATAAATGAATTTGGAGGAAGAAATGTAAAACAATGACACTTTCTCCTTAAATTAATTTTTGTTTGAAACAATTTTAAAATATTTTGTAATTATGTTTTCCAGTGCATAAATTTTTATCATGCAATGGCTTGTAATTGTTATTTTCAAGTGAATTAAAATGGCTTTGGGCAAAAGTATAGCACAGTGATACAAATACATGCCTGGCATGCTTGGGTCTCTAGGTTTAATCATCAGCATAAAAAAAAAATCAAACCCAAACAAACAAAAAATCTCCAAAACAACAACAACGACAACAACAACAACAACAAAAACCCCAAAGTTTAAAAAGATCTCAGATTTAGGGGAGGGAGAAATGGCACAGCCGACAAAGCACAAAACCCTGAGTTTGATTCGCCAGTACTACATAAAGTCAGGTGTGGTGGCACATACTTGTAATTCCTGCACTGGGGAGGCTGAGGCAAGAGAATTGCTGTGAGGCCAAGGCCAGCTTGGACTCCATAGGGAGTTTTCAGGACCAGCCTGGAATACAGAGCAAGACCTTGTCTCAAAAAAAAAAAAAAAAAAAAAAAAAAAAAAAAAAAAAAAAAAAAAAAAAAAAAAAAAAAAAAAAAAAAAAAAAAAAAAAAAAAAAAAAAAAAAAAAAAAAAAAAAAAAAAAAAAAAACAACCCTCTAGAAAATGGAAGCAGTAACTCAGTAGTTGCCTGAGAAGCGGGGGAGGGCATTTGGAAGGGAGGGCTTACCAAGGAGTCAAAGGTATATAATTCGGTGATCATTTTTCATGTTCTTTACTAATTTTTCTAACTGGACCCTAGCAATTGGATTTATGTGTGCTCTTTGCATAACAGAAAATTTTATCATTAAAATTCTTCCAATGTCTTTCCTTAATTTCTGTCTTTTCCAATACATTTCTGGTAGGGCTCATTTCTTTGTGCAAGATCATTTATTTACTTAATTTTTATTATCCTTAGTTTTTGGTGCTAGAGACTTGAACACAGGGCTTTGCACATGTTAAGATGCTCCTTACCACTGAGCTACCTCCCCAATCATGTGCAAGACAATTTTAACCAAAAGGATATATGATCATTCTACACAAACCACAGTAAATTGTTCATCAGGACTTTGCAAGCACACAGAAATTCCTTAAACAAAATCCAAATTATAAAACGAAGAGATGTTACAACCAAGGCTTCTAAAATTGGCATCAAGCATGTATTGTACATCTGGTGTGACCTTTAAGAATTAAGTTACTAGGACAAATAACAGTTGGAGGTTTTCAACAAAAGCTGTACGAGTCTCGGCTGGGAATTACTGTTTACAGCGGAGTTCGCTGTAACTACCTTCCTGACTCTCCCGGCGTCTCTGGTTGCTTAACACAGAAAAACAGCACGGGCAGTACCAGAGATGAGCTCACGCTGGCATGACGTCAGGAGCCCCTGACGTCAGAACGCGGTTGCCACGGGGACCGTTCGTCACCGACGGCAGAGTCGTGAAACCCCATCACCTCACGCCTGTCTTCGCGCGGGCCTCTGCAAGCTCTCAGCTGCTAAAGACGCTTCGGCCTTAAGGGGGCCTCCGGGAGAGCGGAGTTGCGCGGTGGACGCCGCGAGCGCCGCCCCTGGGGCTCTGGGGTCCCGGCCCGGCCTGTGCGCGGAGCGGAGGCCGCGGGAGGCGGTGGCGGCGCGCGCGCGCGCGGCTCGCCCGCGTCTCTCGCTCCGTGCAGAGCCTGGAGAGGGCAGCCGCCATATTGGAGCCCGCGCCGGAGGTGCCTGCGAGCCGCGGCGCGAGGCGCGTGGAGGTGGCGGCTCCGGCCTCGGCCGCGAAGGCGTCGGCCCTGCCGGGGCCAGCGAGGCCGGGCGCTGAATGAGCCGCCCGCGCTAGCCTCCTCGCCGCCACTCCCTCCGCGCTGCCGCCCGGGCCCGGCCGGGAGGATGTTCTCCAAGAAGCCGCACGGGGACGTGAAGAAGTCCACGCAGAAGGTGCTGGACACCAAGAAGGACGCGCTGACCCGCCTCAAGCACCTGCGCGTCGTCATCGGTGAGGCACGGGGTGGCGGCGGCCGGCCTTCCTGCCCGGAGCCCGGGACGCCCCCTCGCGCCCTGGCGCGCCGGGCGCGGGCGAAGCGTCGCCCCTGCGGGGACGCGAGAGCCGGGAGCACTCGGGGAAGGGAGCGTGGCAGTTGGCAAGCTCATCACCGTGCGCGCGGGCATCCGATTGTGAGCTAGTACCCCGAACTCGGTTTTTACAGTTAGTCGTACTCTGAAAACTTGCATCTTCGAGACTCGAGGCCGACTTGAGTTGTGGCTAATGGTGCTTTAGAGGATAGGGTTGCCGGATCACTACTGCCATCCCCACCCAAGTGAAAAGAAAAACAAAATTCTCTCGCTGACAGTGTTAATTCTCGATCTTTGAAGTTTCTTGGCTCACGAGGGCTAGGAGGAAGCAGTTACACCTCTTTGGGAAGAGGGTGGTTCCCGAAAGCCTGTGGGAAGGGGTCCCGCCCTTCTGTTAGTACACCTTGTTATTTGGGAGGACAATTAACTGCGGAAAACAAGGTCACGTTTATCCCTTCATTTGCTTGTTGAGAATGGTGTAGAATTTACCTTTTACCTAATTAAAATTTCCATACCTTTGGCTGCCTACAACTTCTGTTTTGCTGACAGACCAAACAGTGCTCTGAGTTTTTGGTTGTCATTTAAACAAATCTTTTTTGGCAACTGGTCATTTTGCAGTCTGATACGGGCTGTAATAATACCCTCTGGTTCAGTACCTGCATTTTTCTTGGCTGAGGAAATTTTAGATGGAAAGTTAGTTTGCTTGAGTAGACACAGAGTTAATGGCATAACTAACTTTAGAACCCATATATTAAATCTAAGTTCAGTTTATCGCAAGCTTTTGGATGATTACTTCTTCTGGAGAATGACCTTTATTTAATGATATAGCTAAGTACTTTGTCTGAGGTACCTGTTCTTTATTGTGTGTGCATACTACCAGCATACTAGCAGTAATACCAAACATTCGAATGGTGCTTTCCTGCTTACAAAGTGATTCTACATAAATTATAATATTTGCAATGACTCCAGATGTGTAGATGTTACTATCTATTTTTTACAAATGAGAAAGCTGAAGTTCAGGAACGTTAAGTGATCATCTAGTTACTAGGAGGCTAGATTTTGTATCTCCATTTTGCTTTTTTACCTTTTCTGCATTTATGACAGCTAATCTTTATTACAAATACATTGTTTTTATTCTGTTAAGAGAACAGTGAGGGGGCTAGAAGAAAGGCACAGTGGTTAAAGCACTTGCCTAGCATGCTCAAGGCCCTGGGTTTGATTCCCCAGCGCCACATAAGCTGGGCATGGTGGTGCAGTCGGGAGGCTGAGGCAGGAGGACTGCCATGAGTCCAAACCTAGTCTGAGCTCTGTAGTGATTTCAGGACAAGCCTGGGGTCAGAGTGAGACCCGGTGTCCAAAACACCAAAACAACCAGAATGCAGTGAGATCCAGTTTAACTGTACAGAAAGAAGCCCAATTTTCAAGAAAATATAAACTTTCTAAACCACGGTAGATGCTATGATCTTTTTGTTTTCATTCTACTTTAAAAGTTAAGGCATGGAAGAGACGCTTGAGAGTGGAACAGAAAGTCTACATAAATGTAGCGATGCATTGCGGATTGTGGCAGTTTGAAATTGGACACTTCATGGAACTTGATGCTTATTTGAGACAAGCTGTAGGTTCCGTTAACCCAGAAGTATCAAGTTGAGTTCCAACAGAGTATTGAGATTTCCTAAAGTAACTACCGCAGTTATTTATTTATAGGATAACTAAGGATGAGTTATTATACTTCTTTGACACAGAAGTTTTTTTTTTCAGCTGAGAGAGACGTAGTCTGTTTTAAGGGATTATGTATGTGGCAGATATTTTAGCTTTGGCTGGAAAAAAGATAATAGAGAAAAGAAAAAAAACTCTTTCCTTTTTCACTAATTTTTGAAGGAAGCCTATATTGGAGAGAGGGGAGACATTTACAATATCCTTCAGAACTTTCAAATGATGAATGCACATTCTGTTTTTCAGACACCTTACTCTGTAAGTAAGGAGTCCACAAGAGACAATATACTTCAGTGGCTTTAATACATTAGTTCTCAGCGACCATTTTGCCCTAGAGAAGACAATTGGCAGTGTGGCAATCATTGTGTAAAGATACTATTTCACAACTGGGGGAGGTGCTCCTGGCATCTGGTTCACTAGATGTTGCTAAACATGTTGCAGTGCACAGGGTCAACACCTCATGACCGTATTCTATCAGAAAATGCCAATAATGTTGAAGTTTGAAATTTGTCAGAATACAGAGCAAAATTTAGACCTTCAAATGCCATGGTTTTTAATACATTAAATAAGGTAAACGTTGTATATTTTAAATTATTAGATATTTTGTTTGAAATAAAGTTTTATAATTTCTGAATAGAATCACAAAAGCTGAATAATGTGTTAGAGGTAGAACTAGGTGGTTTTTAAGTAAGGCAGTCACCATGAGAAAACTAGTTGGCAAAGTAGTTGACATTGGCTGTTAACACGCTTTTTTTTCTTTTGGAGACAGGGTCTCATTAGGAGGTCTAGGCTGGTTTCAGACTTGCTAAAGGAGCACACAGGCTGTCCTCAAACTCATGATTCTCCAGCCTCAGGCTGCTAGTGCTGGGATTACAGGCATATGCCACTGTGCCTGGCTAGGATTTCTGTTTTTGTATGGTCCAGTTTCAACTGTAAGGGCCAAACGGAACTGTCATTCAACTCAGTTATTTATAGTAGAATTGGTGGTGTGCATGTATGTGAATACATATTTGATTGTAAGAACTAGGAATAAGCCTCTCCTTGCTTGCTTGCTTGCTTTTTACTGAGGATGAGTCCAGGGCCTTCACACTAAGCCGCATTGCTCCAGCCCATTTTTTATTTTTGATTTTGAGACATCATGCAGAGTTGCTCACTTCCAGGGACTGGGCAGTGTATGATCCTTCTACCTCAGCCTCCCAGAGTCCTGGGATGATGGCCTGTGCCACGGAACGTCACAGAGGTTTTCTCAAAACGAAACAACCAAGCCTTGCCTGGTAGTATCCACTTCACTCTTTCTTTTCCCATTTTATAGCTAATAGCCTTATGATGATGATAGTATAGGAGCACATGTGAAATGACTAACACTGCCCAGCATATAATGCAGAGTGACTTAATGTTGGTGGGTTTTGATTTAAAATGGTAGGTTAGCAATTCGCTGTGCTTGATTTAAAAGTGAGGTGAATGTTTATTTGGTTAAAAATAGATTATTGTCCGATCATTCCTTCTAACAGCTTTATTGCTATATAATTACTATATAATAACTGCACATACTCAAAGTATGTGCAGTAATTTTGACATAGATATACCTCATGAAACCATCAAGTTGGGCGTGTTGGTGCATGTCTGTAATCCTAGCACATAGAAGGCTGAGACACAAGAATTACTGTACATTTGAGGCCAGCGTGGAATACATGAGTTCAAGACCAGCCTGGACTACAGAGCAAGACCCAATCTCAAAAAACAACAACAACAAAAAAAAGGAAAGAAACCCATATAACAGTCAAAATTACACTTTTTTTTTTTTTTTTTAGTCCAGGCTGGTCCCGAACTTACTGTGTAGCCCAGGCTGGCCTCAAACTCATGGCAGTCTTCCTGTCAGAGCCTCCCAAGTGCTGGGATTACAGGTGTGCGTCACCATGCCTGGTTTATGTGGTGGTGGGGAATTGTAAGCAATGATGTGCGCTTGCTAGGCAGTGCTATTACTCCAACCCTTCAAAATTAAACTTATCCAGGCATTCAAAATAAACATAGTTGAGGATATGTGGTAAAGCAAGTATCCAGAGTGCAAAAGGACCTCAGTTTGATCCCATCACCACATTTTAAAAAAAAAGTAGACATAGCCAGACAGCAAGATAAAGGACACATCTGCACCTCCTTTCAGCATACTCTTATTTCTTTCCTCCTGCCCTTTCTTGATCGACGTTACTCTGTGGTCAATTTGCTTTTTCTAGAATTTTATATGAATGGAATTACACAGTATAGACTTTTTGATTATTTTCTTTTCCTTAGCCTCATTATTTTGAAATTAATCTTTATAAATTCATTGCTTTTTATTCCAAGTAGTATTCCATTATGGAGCTGTACCATAGTTTTTCCATTCACCTGTTGATTGATATGTGGATTATATTATGTTATAAACCTGCTACAAAGTATACTTATTACATAGAGATTTGCTTTTTTTCCTCTTGGGTAAATACCTGGAAGTGGAATGGCTGAATAACATGGCAGTGGCATATTTAACTTTTAAGGAACAGCCAAATTGTTTTTCACCATTTTACCTCTTAAGAGCAATGATAAGGTGTCAGTTCCTCTGTATAAATTCCAAACTCCTCTGTATGGCCTATCTTCCTGATTTCAGCTGTGATAGTGTATGTAGTGGTTATAATTAGTATTTTCCTGATGCTCAGTAATAATATCTTTCCGTGTGCTTTTTTACCATTGTATAACTTCTTTGATGAAGTTTCTATTTAGATACTCTTTGTACTTTTTAAATTGAGTTAGCTCTTCTATGTGTTTTTGGGAGTGCTTTATATTTTCTGCCTATCAGTTTTCTGGATTTTTGTTTTTGCAGCATGGAGATCCAAGCCAGAGTCTCTTGCATATAAGGCAAATACTCTGCCACCAACCTGCATTCCCAGTCCCTAGATGCAAATACAATATCAAATGCGTGATTTAAAGATCCCCTATGCAACAAGCACTTAGCATATACAAGATCATGAATTCAGTCCCCAGCACCAAGTAAAGGTTAGCTGAGTGTGGTGGTTCACATTGTAATCCCAGCACTGAGGAAAGTACAGCAGGAGATGAAGGCCAGCCTGGGCTATATATCATGAGACACTGTTTCAGAAAAAAAATAAATAAATAAAAACAGATTTTTCCCCTCCATTTGAGATGCCTTTTTTCTTTCCATTTTTTTCTTCATCTTGTAAAAAGGAAAGGTTTATTTTGTCTCATACCATTTTCTTAGCATTTTCATTAAGCAATTTTTAAAGAGCTTATGTTTTTTGATGAGTATTATTAAAAATCTTTGCCTAGCCAAAGGTCATAAGGATTTTTGTCCACACTCTTCTAAAAGTTTTGTTTTTGTTTTGTTTTGTTTTGCTTTGTTTTTCTTTTGGGAAATGGAAATTGAACCTGGGGTTTTCACACTGAGCTACCCTTTTTATTTTTTATTTTGAGACTTCTTGCCACGTTTTTCAGGTGAGATCTGAAATTGCAATCCTTCTGCTTTAGCCTCCTGAAGTGCCAGGATTACAGGTGTAGCTACTGTGAATTTGCTTTGTAAATGTGGTATGAAATGCAGTGAGGTTTATTGTTTTGCATGTGGGTAATCCAGTTCTAGCATCATGTGTTGAAATCAGGCCTCTGCATTTTTGCCAAAACATAGTTGTGTGAGTATGTCTGGGTCTATTTCTGGACTCAGTTTTGTGTCAGTAGTATATTTATATGTGTTGGTGCCAATACCACAGTGTTTTGATTATTGTAACTTTGTTCCTCCAACCTTTGTTCATCATTTTCAAAGGTTTTTTTCCCCTTTTCTTAAATGTGACTTTTAAAATTAGCTTGTCATTCTATAAATAAAACAAAAGACTGCTGCAGTTTTTGGCTGGAAATATGTTGAATCTTGTGTTTCAATCTGGTGAAATTTGACAATATTAAGTGCTCTGACTTATGAATCAAGTGCATTTCTTCATTTATTTAGGACTTCTTTAACTTCAGAAGTGTTTTGTATTTTTCAATGTGCAGTTCTTCCTTTTGTCAAACTTATTTCTAAATATTGTCTGTGTTTTGTCAAATTTATCCCTAAGTACTGTTTACTTTTGCTTTCATTATTCCCTTATTATTTTTTCTAGATGGGGTCTCACATAATTGCCCAGGCTGGCCTCAAATTTGTAATTCTCCTTTACCAGCCTGCTCAGTAGCTGGAATTATAGGTCTGTGGCTGACAAACTACTTTTGAAGCTCTTGTAAATGATTTTTTTTCTTTTTCTTTCTTTCTTTTCTTTTTTTTTGTATTTCTGGTGTAGCTAGTGTAGGGAAATACAATTGATTTTTGTATGTTGAGCTTTTGTCCTGTAACCTTGCTAAATTTACTTGTTAGTAATGTTTTTATAGATTTCATTGGATTTTTTTCTTATATAGATACTGTTATTTACAAATAACAGTTGGTACTTTTTTTTCTTTCCAATCTGGATGTGTGTGTGTGTATGGTACTGGGGGAGTAACATTGAGCTATTGATATATCCCCAGCCCATTTTTATTTTTGTTTTGAGACAGGGTCTTGCTAAGTTGCTGACTTGTCCAGGCTGGGCTGAAACTTGTGATCCTCCTGCCTCAGCCTCCCAAAGTGTTGGGATTAGAGGCTGGCTCCACTAGCCAATTTTTATTTCTTATTTAACTGATTATAACCTCACTAAATGATTATAACCTCAGGTATGGTGCAGAATAGAAGTGAGAGTTGACATCCTTGTTTTGTTCTCAATCTGGGGGAAAGCAATTGATTTTTATCATATAACATATTTACTGAGGGTTTTTTTTTTTTTAAATAGTATCCCTTCATCAGGTTGAGAAAGGTTCATTCTGTTCCTATTTCAATAAGAATCTTCTTTAGGAATGGATCTTGGAATGGTCAAATACTGTTTCTTTTGAGATGAATAAGATGGTTTTTCTTTTTTCATTTGTTCATTTGATGAGTTCTGTTCTTTGAATTTGTTTTGAAAGTTTTGAGGATCTAATCCAGTATACCTCATTCCTGTTCACCAGTCCCTCCACTACTGAGCTACTTCCCTACCCCTTCATTGATTTTTTTTTTTTTTTTTTTAGACAGGATCTTACTCTATAGTCTAGGCTGGTCCTAAACTCACTATGGAGCTCAGGCTGGCCTTGCACTCAGAGCAATCCACCTGTCTCAGCTTCCCAAGTGCTGGGATTACAGGCATGTGCCAACATGCCCAGCTTATGTGGTGCTGGGGAATCGAACTCAGGTACTTAAGCACTTGACCTAGCACTTGCTAAGCAAGCACTTTAACTGCTGAGCCGTTTCTCCAGCCCCCCTTCATTTATTTTTAAATGTTAAGTCTTAGGAGTCTCCTGTGATTAAACCAAGATTGATGATGTATTGTCTGTTTTATGTATTATTGGGCTCCAATGGCTAAAATTTTGTTTATAATTTGTGTTTATGCTCATGAGAGGTGTCTTAGTTGCTTTTTATTTCTAGGGTCCCACACTTGACATCCACAACTTAAGGAATGAAAGATTTATTTTAGCTCATTTTGAAAAGGTGTCAGTCCATTGATGGGTGGTGGACAAACATGGCAGAAGCTTAGAAGGAGAGGAACTATTCACTGCATGGTGAGCAGGAAGCCGAGTGAGCAGGGAAGGGTGGAGCTAGCATGTACTTTCCTGTTCAAGCTGCAGTGATCTGCCCCTTCTGGATCACCCCCAAATACCCTCCTCTTCTATCCAGGCTCTCCCTCTTAATAACACAGAGAATCCATAGGTACTCCACAATATCCCAATTCATAGGGCATTTGGAGGACTTTTCAGATCCAAACTGACATTCCAAAACTAAAGTATAACAAGAGGTGTTGGTATTTAGTTTCATTTTCTTGTAATGTTTTTGATTTTAATATCAGGTAATGCTGGACTCACAGTATTAACTGGAAAGTTTTTCTGATCTTTTCAATTTTCTGGAAATGCTTGTATAGAATTGTTATTAGTTCTCTCTTAAATGACTAGTAGAAATCACCAGAAAAGCCATCTGGACCAGGAGTCTTCTTTGAGGGGAGAATTTTGACTAGTTTCAGTATTTTTTTAATAGATTAAAGAACTGTTCAATTTACCTATTCCTTGCCCCTCCTTATTATTAGTGCCTATTAATTATACAAAATACCGTGTTCTGTGCCTGAAGTACATTTTAGTTTTGTTCTTGTTGCTGGTACAGAGTACCTTAACCTACAACTTAAAGGAAAAATTGACAAAATGATACCTTGTCTCAGAAAAAATTAATACAGTAAAATAAACATTGCATTAATCCCCCACAGATACCCTTTCTTGCTTCAAACACACTTATTTCATTGTTCTTGCTACTTTCTCAAGAAATTATGGAAATTTTCTTTTGTGAGTGTCTTTACAAGGTATGATCAGAAGTACACATCTGTTGCTGCCAAGTGCCATCCAGTGGAAATGCAGGTTGGTAAAAACAATCATTATATCCTCATATACCTTATTCACTGGATATGGCACTAGGCAACTTGTGACTCTTTCCTAAAGTCACAATGACCATGAAATGTTTTTGTTATAGTTTGGATCTGGAATGTCCCCCAAAAGCTTCATGTATTAGGAAAGCGATTGAATCCTAAGGATTAATTATATCAGTGGATTGGCCCATTAGTGATTTCATGTGACTTTAGTGATATTATAGGGCCTGGTAGAGAAAGGTGGATCCCTGAGGGTGTGGCCTGATAGGGCTTCTTGCCCTAGGCTCTGGCCCCCATCCAATCTTGTTTCTTGACCAGGATGAGATAGACAGGCTTTTCTTGGGATAGACCCTCCACCATCTCCTTCCATCCGTTGTGAGCTGTCCATGAATGGACTTAGTGAGACCTTCTAACCCTGTGAGATAAAAATAAGCTTTTCCTTCTCTTTATGTCGGGGCGGGGGGGGGGGGGGAAGTCAGATATTATGTCCCAGCAACGAGAAAGTGACTAAGACAGTTTTGAGTTAATTTAGGACATCGGGTAGCTACAGTAGCTCAACTACAAACATTTAAGAAAACGTGAAAGAAGACTTTTAGAACTTTTTCATAAGGTAGCAAAAATGATGTGATAATTGTGTTGGAAGTGAACGGAAACATTTGTGGGAAAACTGATAGCAATGTGTCTTTTTACTGTAATCTTTTGTGTGTGTGTGTGTGTGTGTGTGTGTGTGTGTGTGTGTTACTGAGGATTGAATCTTTGCTCTAGAGAGCTGTAGTCTCAGTCCTTTTTATTGTTTGAGACAGAGTCACTAAGTTACCTGTGCTGATCTTGAAATTGTGTTCCTCCTGTATCAACCTCCCAAAGTTCTAGGATTCCAGACGTGCACCACTGTACCCAGATACAGTAATTTTCTTTAACCTAAACCTTCACTGTGTGGGTTTTGATTACATCTCACATGTTCCATCCCCTCCTGGCCTTTAGGATTTGTTTAGGCAGAAAAGTCTGCAGCTATTTTGATGCTGTTGTCTCTGAAAGTGGCTTGGTGATTTTCTCGTGCAGCTTCCAATATTCCTTTCTTTTTTGTACTCTTGCCATTTTAACTATAATGTGACGCTGAAGTTCTTTTCTGGTTGTGCCCATTTGGGGTTCTAAATCCTTCCTGTACCTGGTTGTCTATATCTTTCCCAAGATTTGAGAATATTTTTCTTATTGTTTCAGTAAATAGTTTTTCTGTGTGATTAGCTTGAAACACAGTACCTTCTTTTACATCAAAAATTCCAAAAATAAGCCTCTAAACCTGGCTTATTTGATTTACTGCATTCATTTCCAGGATTTCTGTTTGATTCTTCAGAATATCCCTTTGTTGAATTGCTCCTTCATATTCTGTGTCATCTTTTTCAGTTCACTCAGATATTTGTATCTTTTCTGAAGTTACTGAGTAATTTTAAAAATCTGTCTTTTAGCTTATTTGTTTGGCATTTCACCAAATCTGATACCTTTGCTTTCAGTTACTAACATGTTGTGTACATTCTGGAGGGATCATGTTGCTTCATTTTTTTCATACTGCCACTGTTGCAGCCATTTGGTTCTATAAAAATGCCTGTATTCTAGGTTTCCCAAGTCAGAGAAATCATGCAGTATTTAACATATTTAATCTTCTGCATCTGAATCACCTAACCACTCAAATCACCATTCTTTAGCTCAGCTTCCCACCCCTAGAATGGCCTGCAGTGGACATACCTTGATGCTTCTTCTTTGGGTCCAGCAGAGCCCTTTATTGGAACGATTTGCGAGAGTTCTTTATGTTTTATTCACTTCTGTTGGTATTCTCGTATTCTGAACTTGGACCAGAATCTTGCATCACACTCCATTTACAGCATTCTAAGGCTTCTTTAGTGGCATTTCCAGACATTTCCAAACTTCTGCAACAAACTAGTTTCAAAGGCTTGTAAACTATAAGTTGAGGTAAAGTCATAGCGACAACTCTGCTTTGCTGGTACCGGTTTCTGTCTTAGTTACTTTCTTGTTGTTGAAATGAAGTTCCTGACACCCACAACTTAAGAAAGGAAAAGTTTATTTTAGCTCACATTTTAGTTGTAGTCTGTCGTGGTTGGCTGGCAGTGGCAGGATGGTGGGAGATCTGACTGAGAACAGCTGCTCACAGCCTCACAAGAGGAAGAAAGGGTGTGGGGAGAAGCCAGGGGAAGAATGTACTCCTCCAAGCCATTTCATTTATTAAGGATTTTATTGCATCTAAATGATTTTTTATGTTTATAGATATAAATAACATGTGAGATGAAATTACTAATGAAAAATAGTAATAAAACACAACTGAAAAATCACTATTTAGAGGAAGAAAACATTATTAGGGTCTAGAGCTGATTACAGCTCCTAAGGCATTGAAGTTGGTTCTTAGTTTTCTGGGGGATAAATTGAAAAGAGAAACACATGTTGTGTTACAAGTCTTTGGTATCTTAGAAAAGAAACATTTTTTGTTTATTTTTGTTTAGAACTTTTTTTATTAATTCAGTCACAGTTTATATGTATCATGTAGATGTGTTCATATGTCAGTGCTATAACATCTTACTCAGGTAGTCATGCTGTAGAAGTAGATCTCAGAGAAAACAGCAAGATAGGTGATTAGTGTATCTATCTCGGTAAACGGAAACACTATCCTTCAGGTTGAAGACATGCAGCTTTTATCCCTGACAGTGTAGTAGAAAAAATGAATTTATATTGGCATATTTGGAATTTGAAATGTCTGATATACTTTCACATCTCTACAAGAGCTGCTTTTTTCTGTTTCTTTTTAGTTTTACAATATTTGAATCTTGTTTCTTTTTTCCCATCATTTTCTTAGAATTTTTATTGTTTTTTGATCTTTTGTAGCAGCTTTTTGGTTTCCCTATGAGGGTTTTTATTTTTCTTTCCCCTTTCAAGTCTGTCTTAGATGGTGCTGTCACAATCTTCCTAAAGCACTTTACTGGGTGTGTCCTGTAACTCTTCTAAACCTTGCGTGATTCTCCACAGACTATAGAATAAAATACAAAATCCTTAGCTTGCATTCAAGACAATTTACTGAACTCAGCCTATATTTTAACAAAGTGTTGTAGTTGAATCATATAAAAACAAGTCAGTGTAGTACTTTACTCAAGCTCTACCATGTTTATCATAAAACTAATCTGTACATATATTATTATAAATACATACTTTTTCTTTAAATACTTAGCACATTATTTTACCTTAAAGTGAAAGACATCTGTTGAATATGCTCTCATCTGAAACCCCAGTTTTCTCCTAAAGACAAAGATTTGCTTGTATCCTTGTGAATGATGCCATCTCTCATGCGAAAAGAAGTCAGCATTCTTGCTTATGTGGTATTTTTACTATTGTATTATGCTACTGTTGCTATTTCTGTACTCATTTGAAAATTCTTCTTGCTTTGGGGTATATATTGTTTGATGAACTTCAGACTTCTTTTTTTTTTTTTTTGAGATAGGGTCTTGCTGGTCCTGGAACTCAAAATTTGTCAGTTACTTTTGAGCATTGCCCAAAACATATTAGGGACTTTGATAATTGATTTATGAAAATCTTCATCTCCTGTCACCATCTTAAAGAACTTTAATAGATGACTAAATGGCTCTTTTAACTTCCTATAATCATTATATTTTATATTCTTAATCTTAATAATCTTACTACACTTCCATTTAAGTGATTACCCTTTTGTAGACTTTTCTTATGTAACTAAGCCTTTCCTTTAGTGTTAGAATCTTCCGGTTCCTATACAAACTTTTTCTTCACTTAATTCTGTTTATTAAACCTGAGTAAACTTATATTCAGTTGCTTATGTTTAATAGTAGTCTCCTGCCCATCTTTCTTTTTGCTTATTCTGACCTATTTCCTGACTTACTCTCCAAACATTTCACTTGAATAACCCACTAATAGCCCAAACTCTCCTAGTTCCTTCTCATTGTCTTTTCTACTGTATTGTGGTCTGTTGTAACCTCTTGTATGTCTCTCTGGCAATATTAAATCAAGAATCACTTTTTGTGATGTCTGTTGATTGTATCACTGTGCCAAACCTCCTTCCAGTTTCCTTTCCACATGAAAACTTCTGCTCTTTGAACAAATCTCAGGCATAATTCTATCCCCAGCTTCTATGAAGGCTTCGCTTTCAGGTATTTTTAGATTTTTATATACTGTGCGTACTTATCTCTAGTCAGGTGATTCTTTTTATTATAAGAAAATTATTACTTTGTATGCCTATATCTTGTAATTTTCCTAAGGTATATCTTTTTGTCTTTATATCCCTAGACTTAGCATGGTGCTCTATAATAGGTACTCAGTAAATACTGCTTAGTTAATAAATGAATGCACCAGGCATGAGGAGAGCAAAATTGAGCTTTTTTTAAATTCAAAAACCAAAGTCTGTGCTCTGTAAAAATTGAAAAATAAGTAAATGTAAAAAATGGGACATTACCTAAATATGCTTATGTCCTATGGCAGAGTTATCAGATAAACTCTCACTGTCAAAAGAAATTTTTATCACACCTTCCATAGTACTTAAAATTTTAAATTCACTTTCTCAAAGTTGCCAGTTCAGATATACTACTGAACTCTCCCAATTAATTTTTTATCTTAGCTGTTACATTTTATGGGTCTTTGTCTTGTATTTTTGTGAAAAACTTGGCTTTTTAAATAATACAATGTGCAACTCTGGAAACTTTGTTTTCCCTTCTCCCCAGTATTTGTTACTTTTATTTGTGGTTGTTGCTGTTTGCTCCTTTAACAACTTTATTGAAAAAATTTTTGCAACCTTGTTTTATGTGACCTCTCAGTTCTTTACATTTACATTCAGCTTAGTGATCAGTTAGTGATTAGAGATTTCCTTTAACCTTGAAATCAAGTAAATCTAGTCTTTGCCACAGGACTCTGGGTATATTATGGCATTCTACCAGACATTTACAATTTCTACTTTAGCCTTCATTTCCTGCTTGCTTGTGTAGACTCTCAAGGTCAGCCAGAGGTGAGAACGCACAGCCTTCTCCAGTTTTTCTGGAGTTTGCTTACAGCCCTAGGCATGTGTGTGAGCTTACATATTTCCAGGAATTTGTAAAAGTTTTTAAGGGTCCCCTATTAATATATCATTTTCCAGATTTTTTTTTTCTAAGGTTGTTTGGTTACCTTCTTATTTATGTCATTAGTGATCACCTACACAGGCAGCTGTGATGTTAAAAAAATTGCTGCTCTTTGTTTTAGGCAAAAGACCACAGGAAAAAGCTGTTATGTGGGCAAGCTTTGAGTTAAGTAAAATAAATCATTTCAAGTGTGAGTTTTCCTAGGAGCAGGTAGATCAGTAAATATTGATAGTTTTCTGGGATGGGGATGATGAAAGAACACTCATGTTATTCTTATTTCTTCAGTGGCTGATAGGCTACTGATTTTCACTGTAATCCTAGGCAGCTCAGGGGAGGTGGAAATAAAGTAAGTTAAAGTGCCATGGTGCTCCCCGTTCTTAATAGGATGGATTCATTTTTCTTGAATACTGTCTTTGTTTATTATAAGCATTTAACTTCCACTTTTCTGTAAAAAATTAATTTGACTATGTTTGCTTTTGTTTAGTTGCTTATATTGAGATGTTCAGACTTCTCCATTACCCTTACTCACCAATGTTACCACTTTCTGATTTTGCTTTGTTTTAAACTTCAAATAGTTACTATTCTTTTTAAATTTTATTAAAAGTTTTTTTAAAAAAACATTTGAACATTTTTAGTGGCTGCATATTTCATTGTATGGATGTGCTCCTTACTGTGAAGGGGCATTGGACAAGATAGTGGGAAATTAGTGAATTTTTTTTAACAGTCTCACTCTGTAGTCTAGGCTGGTCCTTAACTCACTATGTAGCTCAGGCCAATTTCAAATATTGATTGCAGTCAGTCCTCCTGTGTCAGCCTACTGAGCAAAGAAAATTTTGTCTTATATGTTATGTGGGGGAACATGGGCTTTATTTTGAATATTATGAGAAACCTTAAAGTGTTTTAAGTAGTGATGCAGGTAATTAAACTTTAGTTTGGGCAAGTCTTTCTATTAACAGTATGAAGAATGGCTCAAGAGGGGCTAGAATGATTTAAGAGGCAGTTAGGTAGGCAACTAATATAATTCAGCCAAGAGATTCTTAATTACCAAACCTAGCATCAGTGGAGATGAAGAGAAAGAAATGTGTTAGACAACTACATAGTAAGGCAAATTTGGCAAAAAAAAAAAAGACTGATTTGTTATGGGTAGAGAACAGGATGGGTAGAAGATGAAAAGGGAGTTGGGTGAGTCTAAATCAGTCTCTGGTGTAAGAGGGAGCTGGTACCACCAAGCTAGAAATACAGATGCAAGAGAAAAATGCTGGAAGATGGTATATTTCTTTGAGGGGAGACAAGTTGAATTTGAGATAACTGTGGAAAATGTCATTGGATAGGTTGAATACATCTGAATCTGAAGGAAAGGCTTGAAATAGTGGATATAAATATTTTAGAAGTATTATACTAATAAACAGAAAGAGATTTTGGATGAAGAAGGAAGACATTTTCCTTATACACCAACATTAAAAGGTGGACACAGAGGAAGAGAAGATCATAAGGGGATAGGAAAAGGTAGAGCAGGTCTGGGGTGCAGTTCATTGCTAGGGGTGTGCTTAGCTTGCACAAGGCCCTGAATTCAGTCCCCCACATAAAAAATAAGTGAATGAGTGAATAAATAAATAAATAAATACAAAAAATAAAAAGGGAATGGAGGAAAAAAGAGAAGGGAATGCTCGTTCTCTCCTTTTTTCTATTTTTTCTCATTTTTATTAATATATATACATGTGGTACATGATAGTTACAGTTAACTTGGGTATTGTGTGCACATGTACATCACATTAACAATACAGTCCTTTCCCCTCCCATATTTTGGCCCTCCCACATCCTGTACATTCCCCCTAATTCCCACTATTACACCCATTTGGTTCTATAGAATGCCTGTATTCACTTATTCCATTGCTCTTCTCACCTTCTGAAATAATTCTCAGTCTTATTATGTGAGTGCTGTAGGAGGTGTGATTAAAAATACGGTGAATGTGCCTGCCGTGTGCCATCTAACAGAAAGGCAGGCACATGAAGAGCGTTACAGTGTGTCCTTATCCACCTTATTTACTGGGTGTGGCACCATGTGACTTCCAGCTCTTCCTCAAAGTCAACCATGAAAGATATATGGCTTGAATCAATTCAGAACATACAGTCAGCTATGGCAGCACAACTAAAGACACAACAGATAACCTTCAGAAGGTGGTAAGAAAGTTAATACAGTTGTGTTGAAGTAAGGGTATTTTGAGAGGAACTAATGGTATTGTGCCTTTTACTAAAATAAATAATTAACAATTTAAACATTCACTATATTTTCTGATCCCACTCATAAACTATTTGTATTATTTATTTTTATCCAGCTTTTCTATTTGCAGTGAAAGGGTGATTTTTGATAAGATAATCAACCATGTTGTTGGGTCTATTATTATTTTAAGACAGTAATTTGCAATAGTTTATTATTAGAAACAGATCACTTGTGATACATCTTCACATTAACTGTATTATGACACCATCATTTGAGAAAGTTATAGTGTTTTTTAAATGAATGACTGAAGAATGATCTCACAGAATTTATTGAATTCAGTCTTCCAGATTGGTTTGTTTAATAACTGTTTAAAAAGTTATTTAATATCTGAAATTTCAAGTCGGGAAAACTGCCTTCTTATTTATGACATTTTAATTGTGTATGTTTTATAGTGCTTAAGTGTCTTAAAATATGTAGGAGAAAGTAACATACTATGATTAGATTTTTTTTTTTTTTTTTTTTTTATTGAGACAGGGTCTCACTGTGGTTCAGGCTGGTCCTGAACTCACTTCGGAGCCCAGGCTAGCCAGGAACTCAGGGCAGTCCTCCTGTCTCAGCATCCCAAGTGCTGGGATTACAGGCATGTGCCACCACGCCCAGTTTATGTGGTGCTGGGGAATCAAACTAGGGTACTCAGGCAAGCGCTTTAACCGCTGAGCCATTCCTCCAGTCCCTATGATTAGATTTTTAAAGCTTATTCATAAAAAGATACCAAAGAGCTACCTGAGGAATCTTATTTGTGGAAGCTAAATGAAGTCTAGAATTATTTTGCAACTTAAAGCTAGTATTCACAAAGATCTATGAAGCGTTCATAAGCATGCATCAATTTTTTAAATCTTAGTAATCTGCTTGAATTTATGGTGAAGTACTTATTTATTTTCTTTAAAAACACACTAGATTACAAGCACTTTCTAACAATAACTATTTCCAAAAATAGAGAAATAATTTGAGCCCTTGAACTTTTTAAGAAATGTACTGACACTACGTTCAGCACTAAGTAAATCTCTTAGAGTTAAAATTTTGAAGGATTATAAAAGAAGAGAGGGCATGCTTTGTTTCTTGAGACAATTCAGCATCTGTATGTAGGATGGAACTAGCTTATATGACATAATTAGGACTTAATGACCAAAAGTACTGGAATTACTCAGAGCAAGAAACAGAATGGGTTATAGGAACCTTTATTTAAAAGATAGGATTTGGTATTAGAATTTAAAATTGGTTGAATTTTTACCATTATCTCTTTCTTTGGGATTTAAAAATTTTTTTCTTCTGTGTTAGCGTTTTGGTGAGAGAGTTGTTTTTAAGTAATTGAAGTTCACTTATATTTGATCCATGTTGTTTGTGTTTCTTTTACTATGTAAATTTTGTAAACTGGTGATCAAAAATATCTAGTGAAAGTTATTCATAATGAATTCTTTACAAATAAACATAGAGTGAAAAACAACTTAGCCTAGTTTTGAGCCATTAGCATTAGAATGTATGAAATTTCCAGGCTTTGTTGATATGCTGGTGGGAAGGAAATTAAGAGAATATCTTGGCTCCTACTGCATGTTAAAAATCTTGGAACTCATGTTTGCTTTTGTTTTGAGTTTTTATTTTGCCTTGTTGTTCTTATTTTCTTCTTTGTCCTTGGACATTAATTCTGGGAAATTTGAATGCAATTATTGTTGCATATTTTATTCTGGTTTCATAGTTCTTTAATCTATGAAAAAATTAGAATATTTTTTTATATATCTGTAGATTTTAATTTTGATATCTTATAAAATAAACTTAATTGGTATTTTACTCTTTTTATCTTACAGGCCGATAGTGATTATTTATGATAGATACTTCAAAGTCTGAATAACATAGAGATTATGAGTATAAACACTAGATCCAGGCTATTTGGTGTTTAATCCTGACTTTACTTTTTACTAGCTAATTTGCCTAAACTCTGCACATTTCCTCGTCTGTAAAATGGGGAAAATAACAATACTAGTGTTGTTGTGTGGACTATAAAATGAATTTCTATGAGGCACTTAGATAAGTGTCCAGTGTATAGGGAGCATTCAGGTTGCGTTAGCTGTTTTTTTCTAGTTCTGAGGAAAGTGTTGAGGTAGTACGTGTTACAGACCAAGTCTGTAAGTCTGTCTAGGTGTAGTAATTCCAAATAAGATAAAACAGTGCTACTCAGTTTTTATGCAGTATTTTGCAATGTAAAAATGTATAAGCTGCAAAATGAATACAATGAAGTAAAATAATTTACATTATTAATAAAATACATTTGAGTATTGTTTATTCAGCACTGTGCTAGATTTTGGGAACACTGAGGTAGATACAGTTTCTCTTCTAAAGAAGCTAGATAAATTCTCTGAAAAAACCACATGTACACATAAGAAAACACTTGAGACATATTTCCATAGGGGAGAAATGAAGAGAATCCAAGGGAAGAGAGGAGGTAAACATCCTTCCTTTTCCTTGGGAAGGAAGAGCAGAAGAATAGTCTTGGAAGATTCCATATACGTGAATTCACAAAAGAATGATTATTAGTATTTATTAGTGTTCTGCATTTCTAAGCTGCCATATACTTTATTTTGGTGGCTCAACAGTTACCTGTAACTTTCTTATTATACTGAACTCAGGGCTTTGGGCATGCTAGGCAGGTATATCACCATTGAACTACATTCCCAGCCCTTTAAACTTTTTTTCACCAAAAGTTAATATTCTTATTAATATATATTCACAATACACAGTAGTTCCATTTAACATGAATTGGTATGTAGCATTTGCTTTCACTTTCTTCTTCTCTCTCCCTCAACCCTCTTACTCTGTCTCATTATCTCCTCCCTTTCTACAAATCTGTCTTCCCCATTTTCTACCACCTGTCTTACTGGGCTCTTTTACTTATTTATACTTTGAATATCTCATACTAGAGAAATCATGGTATTTAATCTTCTTCATCTGATTCATTTTTCTAAGCATAATGTTCTCAAGGTGCATCCATTTTACTAAAAATGACTGAAATTTATCTTTGTGGCAGAGTAGTACTTCCTTGTGTATATATACCACATTTTCTTCATCCACTGATCTGTTGATGGACATATCAACAGCTTCCATGATTTAGCTATTTGGAGTTGTGCTGCTATAAGCATGAGTATGCTTTTGCTGGGTGTTGGGCCCTATGCCTGCAATCTCAGCACTTCAGAGACTGAGACTGAAGGATTGCTGTGAGTTCAAGACCAGCCTGGGGCTACAGGGTGAGACCCTGTCTTAAAACAAAATAAAACATGGATATGCATGTATCTCTGTTATATAATGACTTTGAATCTTTTGTAAAGATACCCAGAAGAAATATAGCTAGGTCAGATAGAATATCTATTTTCAGATTTTTGAGGAATCTCAATACTGATTCCATAATGATTGTGCCAGTTTACAGTCCCACCAGCAATGTAGAAGGGTTTCTTTTTCTCTACATTCTCATCAGCATCTGTTATGTTTTGAGTTAAATTTAATAGGGTCTCACTAAGTTGCCCAGTCGGTACCTAAGTTTATGATCCTCTGCCTTAGTCTCCAGGGTAGCTGGGATTATAGACATGCACCATCATGTCTAGCAGTCCCACTGTGCTTGGCAGTACCTAACACTTTCTACAGTGCATATAGTAATTTTTAGTTTTGCATGTCCTTCACTCTTCTGGTAATTTGTTCAGAGCAGTTATATCTATTTGAGCTTTGTAATCCCTAAATATCTCATCCCAAAGCCAATTGTTAGTTACCTATTTGATGAGTAAATGTATTTCAGTCGTCGTAACTTATTTTTAGAAACAGTTCTTAAGTGTTTTGGGAAGTATTGAAGACAGTGTAGTTATGAGTTGAAAGTAAATTTAAACTGTTTTCTTAGTGTGGAAAATTATTTTGAATAAATCTCTGAGCACATTCTTTCCTTTTAAGGAACAAAGATTATGATACTTAATCATTTTTAAATTAAAATATGTAAAGACTAATATTGTGAGAACAGAGAATGTAAATGTATATATTCCTTAGAGGACTCTCATACGTGCTCTTGGTTATGGTTCGTCAGTCTCTTCCTCTCCCTATCCTTCAAAAAAGGATTTATTCAAAGCCAGCTCTGAGGAGATGGAAGCACTTTTTTTTCTTTTTGCCTCAAATCATCTTGTGTGTACAGGGATTTAAGGGTCTTTTATAGCAAGGAACAGTGAAGGGCAGAGTATACAATGGTTAATAGACATACCCAGGTTTGCTTTATCCTGTGTTGGACCCAGCCTCTTCCCCCCTTTGCCTAAGGGAGTGAAATTGGACTCTTGACTTTCTGATGCCAACATCTGCAGATTCTGGCTTTGCTGGTAGTTTATTCCCCTGGCCCGAGGAAAATTTGCAGAAGTTGCTTCTCTGTAAAGGAAGAAAAAAAATTTCTTTTTTGCCTCGACACTTAAAACTTCCCCATTGCTGTAGTTCAGCTCCCAATCTTGAAGGCCTTAGGTGCCACGTATCTGGCTGGGAAATGTCCAATTGGTCCATTGCATTGGAACATAAGTGAAGAGAAGCTGGATACTTGAGCATGAAAAAAATACTGGTAAGATGGTGCAGTCATATACAAAAGAAAACCTGAATCAGGAAATTCTTTACAGATCTGCTTTTTTAAACAGTTGTGCATAAGAACCTTCTGTCATAACCTTTGCAGCTACTTATTTTTGTTAGGTCTGTCACAGAGGTGACACTCTGATGCTCAACAGCTTACACTCCTTGTCTCTGAATGTATTTTCTTCTCTTCTGACGACAGTGACAATTAACCATCTACTCATCTCTTGGTTCTTTGCCATATCTAATTCTCACTACTCTAGTGAGCACCCTAAAACATTAGAAGTTAACAAGTATAGTTTCAGAGGTTGCAAGTAGATGTAAAACAGCTAATAAAAACAAAGACAGTCTATTCTCTATAGACTTAAACTAAGAAATGTGATCAAGTTAAAGTCAGAAAAGTACATCAAGCTTATACAGAGTCTCCTTTTTTTGTAAACTGATGTGAAATGTCAATTGGGAAAAACACGTTGTGTGCTAATGTTAAAACTAAGAATTACATTTTATTGGATTGTCAGAAGCATCATGTTACACTTTTTGCAACAGATGTTGCTAGTTCATTTTTGGAAGTACTATAGTCATTTGCATCTGTGTTGTTGCTGTGTTACTTGATAGATGACAGTTATAGATTCATTTTAAGAAAATTGAGTGATTTGATTAAGTTTTGGAAATTTTACAACAAATCGAAGATAAAAGAACAAACTGAATTTTTGCCATATTTTACTGTTTTACTTCTGTACAGGGAAGAATAAACAACAAGCTTGTGAGAAGTTACATACAGTGACAGAGCTCTATAAGAATGTCAGTACCAGTGATGGTTCATGAATGCAATTTGGTCACAGTAAAGTTCCTTGATCAGGGAGGTCCACTGAGGTTGATGATGACAAAATAAAGACATTGATTGAGTCAAACCTGTATTATACTATGCAAGAGATTGTAGAAACATTGAACATCCATCATTCAAGTGTTTACTTCCTCTGGAAGAAGCTGGAATATATGTAAGCAAGCTTGATACTTTGGGATCCTGAGGAACTCAAATTCATTTGATGGCACATGTAAACACCTGTAACATGTTGATTAAATGTGAGGAAAACCACCCGCTTTTGAAGAGACTGATAACTGGTGATGAGAAGTGGATTGTTTACAACAATGTGGTGCACAAATGGATTGGTCTCTAAGGGATGACATTCATCAGAGGAAGACTGTGCTATCAGTGTGGTGAGATTTTAAAAGGTGTGTTTTTGAGCTCCTACCAAGGAACCAGTCAATCAATTTGAATATGTACTGTCAGCAGTCGGGCAGTTTGAATGAATCCATCACCCAGTAACATCCAAAGCTCATTCATTGCCCAGGAGCTGTGTTCCCTCATGACAGCGTGAGACCACGTACAAGTTGAGCACTGTCAGAAATTACAGAAGCTTGGGGCAGATGAAGTGCTTATCTAGCAAGGACAAGGGCCTGAGTTCGATTCTCCAGCACCACATAAACTGGTGTAGTGGTGCATGCCTATAACTCTAGCATTTAGGAGGCTGAGGCAGGAAAATTGCTGTGAGTCCAAGGCCAGGCTGAGCTTCATGTTGAGTTTCAGGATGAGTCTGGACTACCGTGTGAGATCTTGTCTTAACAAACAAAAAAGAGCTTGGGTGGGGTATGTTGCCACAACCCACCTACTTGCCGGGTGGACGTTGTGCCGTCAGACTTCCATGCTTCACTCTCCTCAAAACTCCTTGTGTGGTATAATGCTTAATTCAGAGGAAGCTACAAATCAGCATCTTTTTCAGATTTTGGCCAATAAAGATAAGTCCTTGCATGAATGAGAAATTGTGAAGATGGCAAAACGTTATTGAACAAAATGGGCAATGTATCATTGATTGTTTTTTGTTCTTTGTGTACATAAATGACCTTTGAAAACATAGACAAAGTAAGTCATGACTTTTCTGACAACCCAATAGTTACGTCTTTAGAATTTAAGTGCCTACACAGAACTTCCAACATTCTAAATACAGTGCACAAGCATTAATGTCTGTTTCACCTACTAATAAATACATTGTAATAAAGCAAGACTGTGTCCACAGTTAAATGGCCATAAGCAATACCTATGTAGCAATTCAGCAAAATAACTGAGGTACTTTTACAGCATGATAAGACAGTAATCATAACTGACTGTTAAATTAGGACAATTGTATTTGTAAAAGAAGACATATCATATAATACTTGTTTATGGAAGCAGGATTGTAAAATAAAACTTTAAAACAGATGCCTGGTTAGATTTCTCTAAAGGAACAGAATCAATTAGGCAAGGGGATAAACAGGGCTATCTAAAGCCAGGTAGTCTACAATGTCCATTGTGTGATGGAGAGCCAGAGGATCTGCTAACTGCTGAGCCCATGAGCTGCTGCTGCAGAACAAAAGGTATCAAAGTTGTAGCACCAGAGCCAAGCCCAACGAGGTAGTACAGGCCTGTAATCCTGTCACTCTGGAGCCTGAGGCAGGAGGATTGCAAATTCAAGCCTGGCCTTGACAGTTTTGCAATTTAGGAAGACCCTGTCCCAAAATAAAAATTAAAAAAAACGAGCTGAACCTATAGCTCAGTGTGAAGGCCCTGGGCTCTACCACTAGTACCACGCATAAGTGCATGCATTCTCTCTCTCTCTCTCTCTCTCTCTCTCTCTCTCTCTCTCTCTCTCTCTCACTCTCTCTTTCATAAAACATGTAGCACCAGTCTGAGATTGGTAGCCTGGAATCTCCCAGTTGCTGGTGTGAGCCTGCATTGGAAGAATGAGGTGCTGGAGGCTCATGTCCATAAGCAGTAGCAATACCAGGGTGGGGCTTTTCAAATAGAAGCTGACCTCCCCCCCTTCAATTTGCTAATGTCAGTCATTTCTGGAAACATTTCTACAGACACACTGAGACGTGTGCTTTATTAATCTTCTAAGCATTTCTTAATTCAGTCAACTTGGTAATTATGATTAATGATAATTATGATCCACCTTTATTAATTTGACAAACACATCTCCATACTTATTCTGCTTGATGCAACAACCTGGGTTGACACTTAATGTCCTTCAGGCTCTCCTGGTCTTTGAAGTTTGCATTGAGAAATCTGTAGTTACTCAAATGGGTTTACCTTGGTATGATAATGTCTTTCTATTTCTGCTTTTAATATTCTCTATGTTTTATTTCTGTGGTTTTGATTATAATATGTTGTGGCAAGTCTTATTGCTGGTTGAGGTTTTTGGTATTCTATAAGCTTTCTGTACCTGAAAATTAATTTTTGTTCCTAGATTTGGTAAATTTTCTTGCATGATTTCAGTGAGTAAATCTTTATACTTTTGGTGCTATCTTCTACTCTTTCTCCCACACCCATAATTCTGAGATTGGTTCTCCTTGATTCATCCATTTGCTGTTGTATCCAGCTACTTTGCTAATTTCTAACTTTGGAGTTGTGCCTAGTTATAGCATTTGTTTCCTCAGCCTTGTTTTCAAGGACTGAAATTCTACCCTCACAATGTTTAAGTCAACTTCCCCTTGTTTTAAATGTATTTTTTATATACTGAATTTCAGGGTTTCTTTTCAAAATTCCAACTTCTTTTTTTAAAATGTTGCTTCATACCTTGCATTTACTTTTTTACCAACTTATTGTTTGTGGCTTCTATATGCCCAGTAAGCTTTGTTTCTCTTAGGATAACTACTTGTTTAGTAAGTTCCTCTTTAAGCCTGCTGACCATTGCTTGCGTTTCTTTGAGAACATCTTGTTTGAACTGGCTGTTTGACTCATTTATTTGGTTTATAACTTCCTCCCCTATGGGTTCCATTATTTCAGAACCCATGACATTAGTTTCTGGGGGTCTCAGGCATTTCTTTGTCCTATTTCCTTGTCTTCTTCCTATGTTTCTCTTGTTGAGGAAATTCATTTTAAAGGCTGAGCTGAGGGATTTCTTTGAATGTGTATGAGAATATGGTGTTGAGAGTGGGGGCAAACGTCCTCTGAATTCTGTGCTGGGAGTAGACAGTGAGGGAGGACCTAACAATCCATGGTTTCTGAGATGTCTTGATCACACCCAGCGTCCTTAGCAAGTTCTTTCACCTGTCCTGGCTTCTGTCCCCCAAATGTGGGGCTCTCCACCTTCAGAGGTTCTCCCACTACACCCAAGAGCCATTCAGGGAGTCAGTGGCCTTTCTTTCCTCTCTACAACTGTCTCTTGTGTCATTGTCTTCCTAGGCATTGTTTTAAGAGTGATCCAAAAAACCCTGATCTACTCTTCTGAGTCTGCTTTTACTCCAAACAGTTTAAGCTCGGCCCCCTCTCCTTTTTTTATGACTCCTGCTTAAGTCACTGCCTGTTGGGGTTGCTGAGCACTGCCTCTGATCTAGATTCCAGGAGGCCTTTTCCAGTGGACGCTCGCATCAAGTTTGCAGCTTGCATTTCCTGCTGGCTTGTTTCTGGAGGCTGGGGATACTGGCTGTGTCAATTCCTACTTTTTCTGCCTCTGTGCTTACCTTGGTCAGAGGTTCTGGTCTCCATCTGCAGATTCTGGCGGCTCAGGGCTCCTCTCAGTTGACTTGGGTGCCTTCCTTGGCTGTTGTTCCTCTCCACTTCTGATGTGTCCTCAGGATTTCTGATCTTTCCATGGCCTCCTTTCAGTTGCTGGGATGATCCTTCCTCTCCTAAGTAAGTTGAACAGGCAGTTTCCAGCTATCTCAACTTTTTAAGTGGCTTTATGAGGAAACATTGCATAACTTTGTTACTCCTCAGCCCCATAACTTAAATATTATCATGTAGATTTAACAATACTTAAGTACTGATATTAAGTCAGTTATTGTTATGTTATATGGTATAGGAATATTAAGAAAGGACACAAACATACCTACTTTGTATATGTGTGTATATACACAAATATGTATATATGTATTTTCCCCAATTTTGTTGATATGTGTATGTGTGATACATAATGTTTACATTGAACTTGAGTATTTTGTGCACATATATATCACGTCAAAATTACGAACCCTTCTCCTCTCTCTTTTTGATCCTCCTGCACCTTCTTCCTCCCCATAGCCCTCACTATCCTCCCCCTCAGTTCTGTGAAATGCCTGTATTCTGGTTTTCTTTCTTTTCCTTCCTTACTTTTTATTTATTTATTTTTTTATTGAGACAGGGTCTTGATCTGTAATCTAGGCTGGTCCTGAACTTACTGTGTAGCCTGTCATTGAACTCAAAGCAGTCCTGCATCCTTCTCCTGAGTGCTGGGTTTACAGGTCTGCATCATCACACTTGGCTTATATGGTGTTGGGGTACCAAACCCAGGGCCTTGCACTTGCTTGTGACTGCTTTAACCATTTAGCTATGCCCCCAGCCTTGCACAAGTCTGTTCTTAACAAAATAGAAAAGAAATATTTATGTGTTAAAATCCTCCTTTTTGGTCACTAATCATATGATGTAGCTAATAGTTTCTGTTACCCATTCTGTGTTATCTTGCCGTTAGCAAGCACCTTAATGGTTCTTGGTTCTTTACCTGGTGGGATATCCCCCACCTTCATTCTTGAAGGGTCTGGGCCATTGTCATTCTGCCCGAAGTGGATTGCTGTACAATATTTTCTTGTTGAATTTTTTTTTTTTTTTTGAGACAGGGTCTCACTCTGTAGCCCCTGGTGGCCTTACAGTCATGCCAATCCTCCTGTCTCAGCCTACTGAGCCCTTGGATCACAGAGATGCCCCACCATGGCCAGTTTATGTGGTGTTGAATAATCGAACCTAGGGCCTTTTGGTTGGTAGGCAAGCGCAGTAACCACTGTACCATTCCAGCAGCCCATGTCATTCACTTTAATAACACGGTGTGGTATTACAGAGTAATGCTCCAAGATAGGGATGGGAAACATCTGGCCTGTGAAATCATTTGGCAAAGGCCTCTCCAAAGAGAAGTAGTTTTAGCCATCACATTAGAAGTGAGTTACTTATTTTACCAAATATAACAGTTAATTTTTAAGTTGATACTTTTGCATGGACCACAAATGATGTCATAAATATTCAAATGACCTTTGGAAGAGAAAAAGGTTCCCTAACCTTGCCCTAAGGGATCTCTTACATTCCACACATACTTTTCCTGTTCCTTGTTAGACCTGATCAGTTATTCCCCACCAACATCCCAATGTCCTTTTTAGTCTATTGACTCGTAGGCATGAGAAGCCCAAAATGGCCAAAGTGAAGTCTTGCAGTTCAGTGATGTTGTGCCTCTTGGTAGAATCTCCTCCTTTGCAACTGAGGCTGGTAGACCAGCAGAACATAAGATAGGGAAAGCAGCAATTTTGCTAGTGGGTCGTTAGAGGTGATAATACTATTCCCTTTCTCATTCCTTGATTCCTGGACCTTTGAATCCTGGCAGTGAGAGAAACAAGCCATCATTGAGTGCTGATTCAGAGCATATACAGCTTTCTGGAGAACTTTATCTCAGCCCTGCTGGGCATTATCACCTAGCTGGTGCTGAAATGGTGCCTTCAAAAAACCATTCCACCGTTTTAGCAGTCCAGCTGCTTCATGATGGTGGGGATCCTAGTAAAACTAACCGGTTTCACGAGCGTGGTCCCGTTGTTGCCTTTCTTCACTTTGAAGTTTGTTCCTTCATCAGAAGCAAAGTTGTATGGAAGCTCACGATGGGCATTTTTTAAGTCTGTGGATGGTAGTTTTGAGGGAGTCATTACCTGCAAGGAAGGTAAATTAATATTCAGAATATGTGCCTGTTCTAGTAAGGACAAAGCACTGTTCCTTCCATGGAAGTGGCCCAGTTTAATCAGCTTGCCCTTAGGGTACAGGTTGATCACTTGGGGAATGGTGCCTTAGAAGAGGCTTAGCATTGGACTCTGCTGGTGGCAGGTTTGGCATTTAGCAGTAGCTGTAACCATATCAGCCTTGGTAAATGAAAGTCTATATTACTGAGCCCATCCATAACCTCATCCCCACCACTATGAACACTTTTCTCATGAGCCTTTTAGTTAGTGACAGAGGGGACTGAGGAAGGAGGTTGACTGCTATCTACAGAATGGGTCATCTGTCCACCTTGTGGTGAGCATTTTCATGGTATACGAATATCTTTGTACCTTTGCCCATAAGGAGAGATTTATCTACCTGCCTTTCCCCCAAATGTCTTTGTCATTAATTTTCCAATCATGTTACTTCCATGTCACTGACCAGCCAGCCAGACCATTGACCATAGCTCCTGCCTAGTCATAAATACATATCTTAAGTATTTTAATAAGATGGAGTTTTAGGAGTAGTTCTTTAACTCAGAAGGAAACTTGGCAATAAGAATACTTGTTAAATATGATTTAACCTTTTTGGAGGTAGTAATCACTAAAACTTTTGTTTTTCAGAGAATGCAGAATCTATTGATCTTAAACAATTTTTTGACCAACATTTTTCACATATATATTATGTGTTCTTCGAAAATTTCGTGACTATCGAAGCTAGTCTTAAGCAGAAAGGTAAGATGATAACACGTATTTTGGTTGATGTTGATGTTGCTATAATTGTCATAAACATTAATTTAAATAAAGGCTCTTGAACACTAGCTTTAGGATTAATTCCCTTCTTTTCATCAGATGACTTTTTGATACCCCTCTCACACTATCATTAAAGGTCTAGTGACATGAATTTGAAATGAACCTGATGAATATTATTATTGCTATTGCATCTGGAAGGCTTAGAAGACTTGCTTCTTTCCTGATTGGATTTATCTCTTTCCTTATTAACCTTCTTGGATTTGCCATAGGCATGGTTGAGCAGTCATTTTTATATTTTAAGGTTTAGAGTTCATTTAAAGTCCACAATATACAATGACTTGTTTTTAGAGGTAAATATATAGAACCAAACTGTGTGTATACACTACAGATTGAACCCAGAACCTTACACATACTAAGCATGTATTCTGCGAGAGTAGTAGCCCCAGCCCTAGAAGCTAAATTTACTCAATATAGACTAATATTACATTATTATCTACACAAAATCTTCTTAAAGAAAAATCCTTGAATGATGTTAAGCTCATTAAATGACTGTCAACAATGAGTATATATGATCTTGTTTTAAGAATGTTATATGTAACAATATTTTAGGTCACAAGTCTCAAAGAGAAGAATTGGATGCTATACTTTTTATTTTTGAGGTAAGTGCTTGTGAGTCTTTAAGTTTTTTTCAAAAATAATTCTGGGAACACATAAAGGAATGTATTGAAAGGAATCTCGAGTCTTTTCAAGGACTAAATTTATTATTCCAACCTAAAAATATATTTGACTGAATCTTGCATGTTTTGAGTTTTTTAGATACTGAATAGAATTATGTTTTTAGGTATATGATGCCAAAAATGAGTATGATGTTCAGTGGGTTTGCAAACAATAAAATTTAAAATTACACAAAATTTTTTTGATTTTGAAACTGTATCTAATATACAGGATATTTATCATTTCTGCTTTAATGACTTTTCATGGTAGACTTATATAAAATAGTCTTAAATGTTTTTAAAATTATTAATTTATGTTACTTTGAATTGGAATGAGAGAAATGTTTATAATTAAAAAGAAAACAGTTCAGAAGTAGAGCAAAATTTGATATTCGGCTAAAATATGTTTTATATTTTTAGCATGAGCATAAAAACTAAGACTCTCTCATAGTCATTTAAGAACAACTCATTGTTCTTTAGTCTTTCTTTCAAAGTAAATAATCATGGCAGTGTTCTGATTCACAGAGTTTAAAGACCTTTAGAAAACCAAGACTAGGGCCTGGAAGAATGGCACAATGATTGAAACGCTTGGTCCAAGGCCGAGTTTAATTCCCCATCATCGTATAAGCCAGGAATTGTGGTGAATCCCTCTAATCACAGCACTGGGAGGCTGAGACAGGAGGATCGTTGTGAATTGAAGGCTGTCTTGGTCACAAGTGAGTTCAGGACCAGCCTGGACTACAGAGTGAGACCCTGTCTCAAAAGGAAAGAAAAGAAAAAAGAAAAGAAAAGAAAAGGCCAAGGCTATATCTGTGACTTGAAAACCCTTAGGAAAGAATTTAAAAGTCACTTTCTCAGTGTGGTGATCTGCAGCTAACTGTAAGTCCCAACTACTCAGAAGACTAAGGCAGTCATTCAGTAAATTGGATGTCTACTGAACCCATCATATAGCAGTAAGGTAACTTAATACAAAGTAATACACATAGGTACAATAGAAATAAGAGGAAAATTTAGAAAGTATTATATGTGAAAAATGCTTATTTTAAATAAGTGGAAACCTAAATATATTTGCTAAGCCTAAGTGTAATGCAGTTAGGGCTCTAAATTTGAAAATTTGTTTTCATACTTATTATCCTTTGTGATATTTGAGTTGTCTCTCAGTTCTCATGAATTAATTCAGCACAAATAGTTTTTTTCTTTTTTTTGTGTATTGTAGGGAATGGAACCCAAGGCATCAAATAAAATACATGCTCTGCTACTGACTTAGAATTCAGCTCAATACAAATGATTGATTTTTAGTCAAAATATTGGGTTAGATTTATTAAAACAGGAGGAAAAAACAGAAAATGTCACAAATATAATGTCTTGAGAATTGAAAAGCGTTATCCACAATGCAGTAATTCTAAGAATAGTGAGCGTTTTGAAGTACATTAGAAGTAGTATTTAGTCACTAGGAAGAAAATGTGCTTGCTTCTTATAACATTATCAAAGATAAATTTCATTAATTTTTTTGTAACAAATATTTGTTAGGATTGCATGTTGCTTTTTGTGGTTTTCAAAGATTAATCAACATGTCAATACTGAAATAATGCCATCACTGTCAGATTAGCTCAGAGATTTTTTTTTATGGGTGGATATAAACCCTTAAAGGCATAGTAAGTTCTTCTCCCCCCCCCCCCCCATTTTATTGGTATGTATAAGTGCAAAATTTAAGGTTTTCATTGGTTTGGGGCATTTTGTGCACATACATATCTAATCAAGGTAACAAGACCTTCCCCTCTTTCCTTTTGATCCACTCCAGTAAGTTCTTCCTTTAATAAATGACATTTCACACTGTGTAGACTCACTCTCTTTCATTCTCTTCTTTGTTTTGTTCACATTAATTTTTAGAAAATTTTACAACTTCTTCCAGAAAGAATTCATCAGCGATGGCAGTTTCATAGTATTGGTAAGCAATCCATCTTGTATTTCACATTTTAAATAAATAATGATATATGAAAATGCTTTTTAATGGAATGGTGGTTATTTGAAATGAGTTTGTTTTACTAAAAACAAAGAATACAGGAACATATTGGGAATATGAAATAAGAAAATATGGGTGCAGGGCTGAGGGTGTGGCTCAGTGGTATAGTATGTGGTTTACATCCATAAGATCCTGAGTTGAATTCCCCAGCACCTAAAAATAGGTAAGTGTGTGTATCTGTGTGTCGTTCTGTGTGTAGGATTTCCTGCCAGGATTACAAAGTAGTTGTTTTTGATTCAACTCTTTAGTTGAATACATTAGCATTGATAATAAAGATATAAACTAAGATATAAACAGAGTCAGTTTCAAGACAGTTATCTCTCTGAACCAGAAATGCAAGGGAAATGCAGAGCGCCACAAAGAATTAAAGTTGTGTGCTGCAGATTTGAAAGCGACTGTTGTAAACTGGGAGTCTGTGCTGTTTAAATAAATAATAAATAGAAAAGAAAAAGGAGAGAAAGAAAGAAAGTTGTTTGTGAAGTAGTGGGAGTTAAGTTTAGGGTTCCAAGGGCCAAAACTAGGGTTTCCCCACTCATAAAATGAAGATGTAAAGAAGAAAGTGAGCCAGGCCCATTGGCACAGGCCTGTATTCCAGCACTGTGGGAGGCTGAGTTAGGAGGATCCCAAGTTTTTCCTAGGTTATTTAGTGAGACCCTGTCTCAAAGGTAAAAGCAGCCTGAGGATGTGTCTCAGTGTGAAGGCCTAGGTCCCAATTGCCAGTGCCAATAAACAAAAACTAAACAACAACAACAAAATCCAAATCTTCCTTTGGATTACTATAAAATAGGAAGGTCATAGAATTTCATTATTAAAATTAATCCAAAAGGCTTGCTGGTTTATAGTCTGGTTTGCCACAGGACTGTACGTACCAGTTCCCCAAGTTAAATATAATTATTTTGTATTGCAAACATATAATGGTAAAAATAACAATTATTAGAGAAAACTTATTTTTTTTCTCCCTCAGATTAAAAAAAGTCTGCAGTAGGCAATTGTTGGCTTTGGTTTAGTGTTTCAGTGACGTCTGATTTGATTGCTAGGACCTCTAACACCTTACACTTTGACTAGGGCTTGTGTAGCCAGTAAATCTACTTTGTTAAAGTGGAATACTATAGATCTTGTATTTGTTTTTTTCTGTGATGTTGGTTTGAGATTGACTTAGGGCCTCGCGCATGCTAAGCAAGCACTGTACTACTCAACTAGGCCCCAGCCATGTGTGCTTGTTTGTCAGGGGCACGGGCTAGCTTGAATTTGCGATACTTTTGCCTTAGCTTCCTAACTACCTAGAATTACAGGTGTGCCTGGCTTCTCACTAGTGAGAGTGCATTTGTTTCTTTTTTTAAAAAATGACAGTGGTTTTCCATTTCTTAATCAGATTTAGAAATAAAATCTTTTCTGAGGCTTTGGAACTGTGTAGGTTATGCCAGTTAGCAGGTCCAGTAATAGAAGAAATTCTGAGCAGGTAAGGGGGGGTCATTGGTACAGTTGCTAAAAAAGAGAGAAAATCTTAAGTGGTTAAGCCTTTTAGAATAAATTTGTTAGATGAATTTTGAGATTAGACTGGGATTTTTGTTCATGGTGGAGCACTTGTCTAGCATTTGAATGGTCCTGTTTCAGTATCTAGCACTACAGAAATTAGTAAATAAAAGAAAATTTGACATCAGAAATTAAGTTCCCATAACATATGAAGTGGTCTTACTATGCACTATATCTAACAGACAAACCAGTCAATTTTTAAAATAGGCAAAAGAAGCAACTTTACACAAAGTATTCGTACTGAGCTGCATCTCACCCCTTATTTGAGACAAGGTCTCAGTTCATAGTCCAAGCTGGTTCTGCACTCACTATGTAGCCCAGGCTGACCTCGTACTTTGCAGTCTTCCTTCCTCAGCCTCTGGAGTGCCAGGATTACAGACATGCGCCCCTATGCCCAGTTTGTACCTAGCCCTCTAAATAGGTTTTTGCTATATTGCCCAAGCTTGTCTTGAACTTTTAATTCTCCTGCTTCAGCCTCCCAGAATGCTAGATGTACAGGCATACACTGTCACGCCTGTCTTGTTTACCTTGTTTTTTGTTTTGCATATAAAGGTAGATAAATCAATAATGCATTCAATTTTTCCCCCATTTTATTGATATGTATACGTGCAAAATCTAAGGTTTACATTGGAGTTGAGCATTTTGTGCACATACGTATTTTGTCAAGGTGACAAGGGCTTTCCCACTCTCTTTCTGTCCCTCCCCCCCCATCCCTCCTCGCCCACCCTACTCCCCTGTTTCACTCTGTTTTTCGTTTTAAGTTCCATAAGAGTTGTGATCTGGGACTCTCATATCAGAGAGACCATTTGATGTTTCACCTTCTGCTTCTGACTTACTTCACTAAGCATGATATTCTCAAGTTTCTTCCATTTGCCTATAAAAGCCTCCACGCTGTTGGACTTTATTGATGCATAGTATCCCATTGTGTACAAGTACCACAGTTTGTGTATCCACTGGTCTGTTGATGGGTGTTTTGGTGACTTCCATATTTTAGCTATTGTTAGTTGTGCAGCTATGAACATGAGTATACATATATCCCTGTTGTGTGTTGTTTTGGCCTCTTTTGAATATAGTCCCAGGAGGGGTGTCGCTGGATCGAAAGAATATTTATTTCTAGTCTTTTGAGAGATCTCCATACTGCTTTCCAGAGTGGTTGTACGAATTTACATTCCCACCAGCAATGCAGGAGGGTTCCTTTTTCCCCACAGCCTCGCCAGCATTGACTGCTATTTGACTTGTTGATATCGGCCATTCTTTCTGGAGTGAGATGGTATCCTAGCGTTGTTTTGATTTGCATTTCTCTTATGGCTAGAGATGTTAAACATCTTTTCATGTATCGGTTGACCTTTTGTACTTCTTCATGAGGGAACTGCCTCTTCATTTCATTTGCCCACTTTTCATTAGGATCCTTTATTTTGGTTGGCTTACTTTTCTTTAGCTCCCTGTATATTCTAGTTATGAGCTTCTTATCTGAAATGTTGGTGAATTCAGGTGATTTTTAAAAAAAAATTTTGAGGTATAATTTATACAGATAAAATGTACTGAAATAAGCAATCCCATTACTTTTTAGGTAGTAGAGTCTCTATAACGCACTTACAGAATGTTCTGTATGGAATCGTCTCATTTGTAGCTATTTGTGTCTGCCTTCTTACACTTAGCGTAGTTTCTTCTTGATTTGTCCATGTTATAACGTACCAGTACTCCTTTTCATTGCAGCACAGTATGCTCTTGCATGGACGTGCCATGTTTTATCTGCTCAACAAGTAATGGACATTTGCATGGTCTTTGGTATATTATGTATTGTTTACTAGTGCTATTTTATTGTGGTTTCTTTTGGGGTTTCTGCTGTAGGATTATGTTATCTTTGAATTGGAACAGTTTTTATTTCTAATCTGTTGCCTTTAAGGTTTTTTTCCTCGTATTTCTTTCTTTATTGTACCTGTAATACACTGTTGAATAAAATTGGCACAGTGGGATATTCATAGTTATACTTTTTTAGGAGAAAATGCTCTCTTACCAATATGAATGATGATAGCTATCATTAGTTTTTTATAGATGTCTTTTTTGTGATGAAGAAGTTATCTTCTATTTCTGGTTTGCTGAGTTTTAAGTCACGAATTTGTATTGTATTTTGTCAGATGCTTTTTCTGCATCTATTGATCTGTTCATTATCAGCGTCATTGTTTTTTTTTTGGTCATTCTGTTACTACTTATTTCATTAATTGAATATCAAGTGTTAAAACAGCCTTGTTTCTCTAAATTAAATCTCACGTGGTGATCATTGATAGTCCCTTTCGGATATTACTGAATTCACTGTGTTAATATCTGTTAAAATTTTTTTTTTGTCTTGGGCTGGAGGTTAGAACATTTTCCTAATAAGCACAGTGCCTGAATTCCATTCCCCACTGCTACATTAGCTAGATGTGTTGGTGTGTGCCTCTAATCCCAGCGCTCAGAAAACTGAAGCAAGAGGATTGCTGTAAGTTTGAAGCCAGCCTGGGCAACATAGTGATTTCCATACCAGATTGGACTACAGAGTGAGACCCTGTCTCAAAAAAAAAAAAAGATTTTGGCTTTGTATTTTCTTGTCATGCCATTGTCTGCCCTCATAGATAAGATAAAAAATGGGGTCTCTTGTTTTCTAAAAGAGCGAGTGGTATATTTTTCTTCTTTAAATATTTGATAAAAAGTGAGGCCATTTGGACCTGGGTTTTTCTTTGTGAGAACTGGCTTCTCAACTTGTTACAGTTTTACTCAAATCTTTTCTGTGTGAGAACTGTGGTTATTATTTCAGCTTCTCTATTTCTTACAGTTTTATTCAGATCTTAACATTTCTGTTTGAGTCAGCTTTGATATGTCTCTTTCTAAGAATTTTTCCATTTAAGTCTGATATATTTATATAAAACTATTCATATTATAGCCCTCTTAATTCGTACAGTCAGTAGTGGTACTACTTTCATTCCTGATTTTGATAATTCATGCTTTAATAATTTTATTGGCCAGTCTAGCTAATAATTTGCTGTATTTCTTGTTCTGTTGAACTAACATTTGATACTAGTGACTTTTCTCTGTGCTCATTATATTTAATTGATTTCTCATTTTTATAAAAAAATTCTGCTTGCTTTGGGTTTGATTTGCCATTTATTTCTAGTTTTTAGAAAGATACAAGTAGCCAGGCCCAGTAGCACTGGCCTATAACTCTAACAGTCTGGAAAATTGCAAGTTCGAGCCAGCTTGGGCAATTTAGTGAGATCCTGTTTCAAATTCAAAACTAAAACTGGGCTGGAGATGTACCTAGAGGGCCCTGAGCCCAAACTTCAGTATCTCAAATAAATAAGCATACAATATTAATTTAATACTTTTCCTTTCTTTCTTTTTCATTTTTCTTTCCTTTTTATTTATTTTTATTTATTTATTTACTTTGAGACAGAGTCTTGCTCTGTAATCCAAGCTGGTCCTGAACTCCTTGGCCTGTAACTGAAGGCAGTCCTCTTGCGTCAGCCTCCCCAGTGCTGGTATTACAGGAACGTGCCACTGCGCCCAGTTTTTATGGGATTGGGGAACCAAATCAGGGCCTTTTGCTTGATAAGAAGGCACTCTACTCACTGGGCTGTGCTGTGCCCCAGTCCCTAATTTTTTATATAGACTTTTAAAACTTATTTCTCTAAGCTACCGTTTAATTTTATCTTACAAATCTTAATATGTTGCATTGTTCCTATTATTCAGTAGAAAATAATTTTTAATTTGACTTTTGGTTTTCTCTTGATGTACTTTGTGTATTACCTATGGACTTAAAATTTTCTTAAGGAGTTTTTTTTACATATTCAAATTTTATCATTTCAACAGATGTCTTTTGCCATTTTTAACTAAATTTCTTATTGGCCATCTTTAGATGATTGTACTCTTTTTAAATTGTTGAGTCACATTATGGCCCAGAATATAGTCTTTCTAGGAGAATGTTTTAGTGTGCTTGCAAAGAATGTATTCTATAGTCACTTAAAAATTTAGATTATTTTATGGCAGTAATATAATTATTGAGGAACAGTAAAGAACTTGAATAACTGAAATCATAAACAATGTCATAGACTTCATGTTATAAAGGTAATTCTCAAAAATGTTTCCTACCATTTTATTTATATATGCAATACATAATGTTTACAATGAACTTGAGTATTTTGTGCACATAAATATCACATCAATTTTATAATCTCTTCCCATTTTTGGCCCTCTCACACCCTCCTCATCCTCCCTGACTCCCACATCACACCCATTTGGTTCTATAGAATGCCTGTATTCTGGCTTTCGCAAATTAGAGAAACCATGCGATATTTAACATATTTAATCTTCTGCATCTGATTCATTTTACTCAAATCACCACTCTTTAGCTCAGCTTCTCACCATTGGAATGGGCGGCAGTGGCCATATCTTGATGCCTTTTTTTCTGGATCCAGCAGAGCCCTTTATGGGATATTTGCCAAAAGTTCTTATTTTCTATATTTTGCTATATCTTAGTTGAGATTCTTTTGCATGGCCTCACCCACCACTTCACATGAGAAAAAAAAATAGTAATATAATTCATAAGGCTAGGAAATGGGAGAAAGAAAAAGAGAAAAGTTCAATTTCAAATAGCTCAGCTGAGTACTGAAAGGTAAATGTTTGTATATTCAAAAGACATTAAGGTAATCATTACATCAATCAGTTTTCTTAGGATAAACTTACATCAGAGGCCAAATAAGTGAATTGCTACATTAAATGAACATAAATCTATATCACATAAGTATATTACACTTAAAGCAATAGATATAATGGCATACTTAGTTATTTCAGAATTTTTAAACTTTCATAAATTGCTAACATTTTACTAATTACTAACAATTTTCCAGATTTGGTTTATTATTTTATCTACCTGTCCATCCACAAATTCATGTGTACATAATTTTCAAAGATTCTGTACCAATTCCCCATGTTGAGTATAATTATTATGTCTTACAAACTAATATTCTATTATAAATAATCATTAGGTGGAGAAATTTTACAGATTTTTTAAACAGCTGGTACTGTTTTTAGAAGTATACCAATCAGATGTTTTTGTGTTACATTTTTCTCTTTAGATTTGTTTTCCTCCATGCTTTTTGGTGCTGTCTCTGTCTCTCTCAAAGATTCCTTCAGGTGTTGTCTGCAGTGCTGGGATAGTGGTCACAAATATCTTTAGGGATTCTTGATCATGAAAAATTTTTATTTCTTCTTCAATTTTCAGGGATAATTTTGCCAGGTACAACTATCTGAGTTGACACTTGCTGTCTCTAAAAGCTTGAAATATATTGCTCCAGGCTCTCCTGGCCTTTAAAGTTTGTATTGAGAAATCTGTGGTAATTTGAATGGGTTTGCCTGGGTAAAATAATGTCTGTTTTTCTTTTGCTGGTTTTGTGTTTTTTCTTTATGTTGTATTTCAGAGTTTTTGATTATGATATGTTATGGCAAACAAATCCCGTTGCTGGATGAGGTTTTTAAGGTGTTTTATAAGCTTCTTGTACCTGAAAATTAACTTCTTTTTCTAGATTTGGGAAATTTTCTTGCATTATACCAGTGAATAAATTTTTTATACCTTCGGTGCTATCTTCTGCTCATTCTCTCATACCCATAATTCTGAGATTGATTCTCTAAGAATCATCAATTAGCTGCTGTATGCAGCTACTTTGCTCATTTTTAATTTTGGAGTTGTGTCTAATTATAGCATTTGCCTCCTCAGCCCTTTCTTCCAGGTCTGAAATTCTGTCTTCACCATGTTCAAGTTGACTTCTTCTGCTTTCAAGTTTTTTATATCCTGGATTTCAGCTAGAATACTTTTTAAAATTTCCACTTCTGTATTAAAATGTTGCTTCATATCTTGCATTTCCTTATTTAATTCAGCCAACTTTTTATTTGTGGCTTTACATGCTCAGTAAACTTTGTCTACATTAGGACCACTATTTATTTAGTAAGCGTGTCTTTAAGCCTACTGACCATTGCTTGCATTTCTTTGAGATTGCTTCTTTGAACGGTTGTTCCATAATCATTAATAAGATCTAAATTTATATTGTATATTAAAGCCAGTGTTAGTGGGGCAAAAAATAGATAAGTACAAGTTATTTAAGAAGTTCCAGATTTATTTATGGAAATTTTAAATATGATTGAGTCAAGCCTAATATGTCTTCTACTGTTGAGTGATATCCCTAGTTCATCTTAAAACTTATTGAAGAGAATATTTATCTTTTTAAGCCTAACGTTAGGAAGGATATCTTTAGACCTAGTATATACACATAAAAAGAGAAACAGTGATGAATTAATTGTATCAAGATTTAAAACTTACATCTCAAAAAGTAGCTCCTTTCCCAACAAAAACATATCTTAATTATTTGAAGGAAGATATTTCTAATTTACAGTACTGAAGTAGAATTAGTAGCCAGTGTGTATAAACATTCCTCATTTAAAGCAAAAAGACAACCCAGGGAAATGAGAAAGGAAGTGATAGGCAAATGAACTGCCAAATAAAAAGGAATGAAAAGGTGTTCAGTGTCATATGAAGCATCAAATGAAAGCATAATTGAAACAGAGACTCACTGGAGTTCAGGCTGGTCCTGAACTCACTGTGTATCTCAGGCTGACCTCAAACTTAGAGCAATCCTACTGCCTCAGTCTCCCGAGTGCTGAGATTGCTGTCATGTGCCACTATACCTGGCTTATGTTGTGCTGGGGAGTTGATCTCAGGGCTTTGTACTTCCTAGGCCAGAGCTCTATTTATTCAGGACAATATTATACTATTATAATAATTTAACATTCATCATCTTGTTAAATCGAATATCTTATCAGTGTATTGTGTTGCCAACAATGTGATATCCAAGAGCACATTTAGTGCCAGTACTACTGTTAATTGCCATGATGATTTTTTTAAAAAAAAGAGTGTCTTGCTTTGTAGTTCAGGCTGTTCCAGAACTCATTGTATTAGCCTAGGCTGGCCTGGAACTTCTGGCACTCTTCCTGCCTCAGCCTCCTGAATGCTGGAGTGCTAGAATTTATAGGCCTGTGCCACCATGCCTAACTATTATGTAGATGGTGGGGATGGTTTCCCAGGCAAGTGCTGTAATCACTGAGCTAAGCCCCAAGCCCCTGTCACAACCATTTTAAACAACTTCTTTTTCAAAGAGAATTTTTCAGTATTTCAAAACACTGGAAGTAATTTTCTTGTTTATATGCCCAGGGAAAATTACATGTATACAAGAAATTATGAACAAACACATTTATTCTTGATAATAGCAAAAAATTAAGAATAAGCCAGCTGTCCTAATAAACAGAAGATAAATTGTGATATGCGTGTGTATTTATATTCAAGATAGTATACAACTGAAAATTAGCTAGAACTATAAAGTTCAATATAAATTTTAGAAGCTAATGTTAGATATGAAAAGAAACTTGTTTTCTATGACCGTTTATATAAGGTTCTACAACCAATTTTAAATTCTTGATTGTTTGATTCATTGATTGACTTTTTAGACAAGGTTTTACTCTGAGGTCCGAACTGGTATTGAGCTCACTATGTAGCCCAGGCTGGCCTCAAACACACAGCAGTCCTCCTGCCTCAGCCTCCTGAGTGCTGAGATTACAGGTATACACCAACACCCCTGGTTTATGTGGTGCTGGGAAATTGAATTCAGGGCCTTGTGTTTGCTAGACAGGTGCTCAGACCACTGTGCTATTCCTCTAGCCCTTGATTTGTAAATAAGTAATATGAAAAAAATTTAAGCAATTCTTTTATTTTCAGAGAAATGAAACTTCCCATTTTATTAATATGTATATGTGTGATACATAATGTTTACATTGATCTTGAGTATTTTGTGCGTTAGGCAATTCTTGATAGCAAAATCTGTATATAGGTTTTCTCTGTGGAAGAATAAGAGGGGTAATGTAGGATTCAGTTATCCCTCTATGGTTAAATAAAATGTTAAAGCTAATGTATGTAAATGAAATTTTAAGATTGTGACAAACATGAATGGAGTTTATATTTGCTCAAAATGAACTAAGGTCTTCTGGATGTTTTTTCATGTTGATTTCAATATTTTAGGGTTTGAAACTTTTACAAGATAAAAGAATATTAAAGTACTTTCGAAAATTAGTGTGATAGAAATACAGGTTAGGAAATTTTAGATTTAAAGATGTTCATTTAGTTAAGTTTTCTAAAGTAGATTTTCTATGTATTAGTGATAGAGAGTATAATTATATTCTTAGTCTAAAAGATATGTAATAAGTTGTATTAAAATAGCAGTTAGGCCTAGGCTTTGTTAATCATGTTTAATTCCAGTAAGTGATGTGTAAGAAAGGTGATTTTTTTTTTATATATTCCCCTCTGGTCTTGAGTTTGGCCAGAAAGATATAAAAGTCACCAAGAGTAATTTGGAGGTTACCAAGGACGTGTTTGAAAATGTTTTCAAGTCTGACCGAGAACTCTGACATTTATAAGTAGATAAGACTATATGAATATTTAAAATCATGTTTTCTTTTCAGGATTGATTTTAAAGAAACTACTCCACACAGGAAACTCCTTAAAGGTATAATATGTTTATTTATTGTGACTTTAAAAACCCAGTAAGTTATACAAGCTGTTCCATCGTTTTTACTTCAGCTTTTTCCTAAAGATTATCTAATTGTCTTCATTTCACTTAATTGAAATGAATTTACTTAAAATATAGCTATGTTCTTAATAGTATATGTGAAAATATGTAGTAGCTTGACCAGTGTATTGAAGAACTACTGCATTTCATCACTACATTGACTTACTTACCAAAAATACTTCTTCGGTGAAAAAAATGTAGTCACTCAGCAAGTTATTCTTCGTTTTCCCATAACTGAAGGTAGGGGAGATAGATGTGGATAATGTTACTGGTTTCACTGTGTTCATGAGCTTGTATGTATTGAAAATAAGGGAAGGTACCCATTTCAAAGCCTTCAGCTATAGGTTGAGGAAATATAAAATATGCTTCTGGCTTCCAGCCTTGGGGACAGCAGTGTCAAGGAATAGCCTTCCTACACGTGTTTTTTTTTTTTTTTTTTTTTTTTTTTTTTTTTTTTTTTTTTTTTTTTTTTTTTTTTTTTTTTTTTTTTTTTTTTTTTTTTTTTTTTTTTTTTTTTTTTTTTTTTTTTTTTTTTTTTTTTTTTTTTTTTTTTTTTTTTTTTTTTTTTTTTTTTTTTTTTTTTTTTTTTTTTTTTTTTTTTTTTTTTTTTTTTTTTT